>JASDQU010105403.1:122697-147020 GCA_032191745.1 Picea mariana | reverse complement strand
GTTAATATGAGCGTACCTTCTGTGCCAAAGTTCATTGGGATTGACTTCATCATGTACAAGAGCTTCTTCATTTTGTTCTAGTAGTCTATATAGATTTCCTTTACGGGTTCCAATAACCCTAGCATTCTCTATGCTGGAGTCTTTATGCCAAGATAACACTTTTCCATCTACGAAAGCTATTCTGTTTCCTTTGTCTTCTAGGGAAGATATGGATACAAGATTCTTTTCTAAACCAGGTACTAAACATTGTTACCTGTTTTCAACTTGACGAAGGCTTGTCCAAATCCTTCGACTGGGTAAGTGCTTTTGTCCCCAAGCTCTACCTTGTACGATGTCTTCTTCTCATTTAGATTTGAGAGTCTGGCTTGATCTCCCGTCATATGCCAAGAAGCTCCACTATCAATTATCCACATGTCAGCTTCAATCGTTCCTGTGAGTGATGAGTAGTGTAGATGACTAGTCTTTTCACTCATAACTTCGGTTGACTGGTGACTGGTCATGCCTTGATCCAAAACTTCAACTTTGACGTTTCTGCCTTCTGAGAGTGCCAAGAGATGCGTTGGACTAAGGCGCACTTGAATGCCTTCTTCTTGAGCGAGATGTTCCATCACAAGGTACTGGATCGGGGTTTTAGGGTTTCTGCAACTACTCCTGCTAGTAACCCTAGCGATAGTGTCTTGGAAGCTGCTCCTGCTAGTAATCCTAACGACAGTTCTTCAGCGAGCTTAGTATCCTAATGGCTATGCTTCCTTCTAGCTGTTAGACTGGATGAAGGAGGTGTGGGCCCATAACCTGTTAGAATGTGCTTGTTTTACCATAGACAATATCACTATTGTCACCCAACCATAGGTCGAAGCCACCCTCCGAGCACCTTGACCTTGACAGAGAGAAGAATCCTGGTAGCAATCCAATAGCCAAGCAAGGCTAATGCACCAAGCAAGAAGTAACCAAAGCTGATCAGAGAGTCCAACCCAAAAAGATAGAAGCAATAGGCTTCAGAACTGGCGGCAACACCTTCTCCAGAACTTGCGCACAAGACTGCCAGACTGCAGTGCACACAAGTGCCTCTCTGCAATTATGAGAAGCGTGTACAAATGAGAACTGGTGCCCTGTAGTTATATTAATCCTGGCAGACTGCCTGGGTCGACTTCTCATTCTGGGTACTAATTAATTCATATTAATTATCTCTCTCAGCCGACATCTCTTCTAGGGTTACGTTCACTTCTTTTCTTTCTTCCAGAATATTCTAATCTTGTCAAAGGTCACAATGGAGGCTGATACCTCCCGAAGCTACCATAATATCAACAGGGGGAACGTACAACCTCTGTGAGTCAAACCAAAAGTCAGGACGAACGAGATGCTATATGATCTTGTGAGTCTAGCCAAGGCAAAGGAAGAAGCTTTGTAAGTCTAAGACAAAAGTCAAGATGCAAGTCTAATGCAAAAATCAGGGGGAACGTACAACCTCTGTGTGCATAGACAGTCTAGTGCAAAATCCAGGGGGACAGGGGGAACGTACAACCTCTGTGAGCATTGACAGACTAGTGCAAAAGTCAGGGGGAACATACAATCACTGTGAGCCTAGTCAAGCCTTCTGAGCCATGAACAAAAATCAAGGCATCTAGCAAAAGTTAGGTTGAATGTACAATTTCTATGAGCTAGAGACAAACAATCTTCCTTATGCAAATAATGTGAATGTAATGATCTAGTGCGTTGGCATGTGTAACTTTATCCACCATGAAAAGAAATTCGAGTTGCCTAACTCAGTTGTATAAGTCGACTTGCATGTTTAGTCTGAGTTGTCAAACTCAAGTTGTATGTCTGGTCAAAGTCAAGTTGGCAAGTCTTGTTGCATGTCGCATGTTGCATGCATGTCTAGTTGCATGTTGAGTTGCATGTTGCATGCATGTCTAGTTGCATGTTGCATGCATGATGCATGACAAGTTGCCTGCATGCATGTCAAGTTGCATGCGTGCATGTCAAGGTTGCATTCCAAGTTTGCATGCTGAGGTGGCATGCAATAGCCAAGTCGAGTCACAAGTCAAGTTTCTAATTCGAGTTAAATTGACATGCAAGCACCTTCTAATTAAATCCCATTTTCCTCTCCTTTACATGCCTATATATTCAGAGCTCGACCCCTCTTCCACATACTTGTTATGCAGCGCAAGGGTAAAGGAAACAGGGCCGTGAAGGAGGTTAGGATTGCTGTGTATATCATCAGTGAGAGACAGCGTGCTGTACTGTGTATATCAGCAGTGAAAGATAGCGTGTTGTACTGTGTATATCAGCAGTAAGAGACAACTTGTATTGCTGTACATATCAACAATAAAGAACAGATAACAGAGCTGTCCATATCAGCAATAAAGGACAACAAACAGGGCTGTCCATATCAGCAATAAAGAACAGAGAACAGAGCTGTCCATATCAGCAATAAAGGACAACAAACAGGGCTGTCCATATCAGCAATAAAAGTCAGCAAATAGGGCTGTTTATATCAGTGGTAAAAGTCAGTGAAGTCGTGTTGTTTGCTGGTCTATCAGTCCGGTATTTTTCATGGTGGAGTATTGTAATTGATCTTACATATTACTTGCAATAAAGGAAGATTGTTTGTTGGGGTTTTTCTCCCTTTATAGGGTTTCCCCTGGGTAAATTCTTGTGCATGTGTGAGATTCTATTTTGAGTTCCTCTTCTACTTATGTTCATCATTTCGAGTATTAATTTGCTGGTTGATAAATCAAGTTTTATTTAAAGCGTTGAAACTGAAGTAATAATCCGCATATTGAATCAAGCTCAATAATTTAAAAAATCTTTGTTGAGAAACCTGTCATTTTTCATATTCTCCATGACCTAGTAGCATTTTGGTTGGAGTTTACATTGTCCAAGATCATAGATGACTTGGGATATATGATGCTTATATCTTCAGATCATAAGTATGAGCTTCACAATCATATGATGTTACAACTTCCACTTTTGCTGATCCTTATTTTGCGAAAGTACATGCAAGGAGTTCAACCTTGTAGTAAGGAGCTTCCCTGGTATCACTAGAAGTATCATTTCACTTGATCAAAGTGGATGGAATGATTAGTGTAGGAGAGTTATGTATATAAATAAGCTTGTATTCGAGTATTTATTTTCAGTTTGTAAAGTTTGTTTTTAATTTTATTTCAGTCACCATTCATTACTTTAACAAATATGTAGGTTTTCTAACAATATGAGTTGTTGAGCATTTTTGTCTCATATCAGATCAATTTTCAGGTCTGAAAGAGTTGTATCTTTTAGAGCAGACTCCATAACCCAAAAGAAGAAGGCACTTGGTCTACATTTCTTAGCAGCCCGCAGGGGTATGTTGTCCCCGCTGGAGCCAAATGTTAGTACTATATTTGTATTTGTCAAACATATGAAGGTTTACTGAAATGGCCAGGCTGTGATTGGACAAATTAATGGTAGAAAGGCAACATTCATAGCCCCTGAGTAGTCAAGAGTCAAATTTTCCTAAGGAAAAATGAAGAAACAACAAGAAAATCCATGCTCTTGTACGCATAAGGCAAAAATTAAGCCCTCGGGTGCTTATCGGAGGTCCAAAAGGGGCTTGTCGCGTGCGAAAAGAGCCTAAGTCTATTGGCTAGGGAACTTACCACAAGACCGCAGCCTAAAAGCGCAACATCAACAGTTTTTCGGACCTCGAAAGATCGACGACTTAGATCTCATCGCGCGCCCGCTTTCAAATCAACGATTGAGATTGTCCCTTCATTGGAGTCGCATTTGGATCCAAGCCTCAAGCGCTCCGATGGTGCACCTTCGATGGACGGTCCAGATTCCATCATGCCATCAATCGTGTCCTGAGAGATCAACGACCCAGATTCGATTCATGACCCCAACACGCCAACTCAGCATTACATGTGGCCTACCAGCAGAGTACTGCCAGGGCTAACCAGCGGCTGCCACGTGGACGTGTGGAACCCGCCACGTACATAGGTCAATATCTCGAAACTGGGTGACATGTGTCCTACCTGTCTGTCACATCAGTGCCAACGCAGACCAGTGAAAAGACACTACGTGTTCAGGGTGACGTCAGCATGACCGTCTTTGCCTTAGCTATTTCTAGCTTTTGGTCGAGCACAGATCAACGACTCTCTTGGCTTCAACGATAGATCAACGTCTCTCCTAGTTTCGACGAAAGATCAGTGGCTCTCCTGGTTTCGACGAATGATCAACGACTCTCATTTGGGCGAAAGATCAACGACTGAGATCGGGGTGTAGATCGTCGTCGAAAAAATGCAAAGAGAAACCCTCAACGCAAGTTTTCACAGTGTCGACGACGATGTCGTCGTCAACGAAATGAAAAAGAGATGATAGCTTGGCATTCGAACAGGGTACTGTCAGAACCAATCTAGAGCTGCCATGTGGACATGTGGAACCCACCAAAGTCACCCCAAAGCATATAAAAAATGTGTGACACGTGTCCTGTTCCCCTGCCACATCAGTGCCATTGTGGGCAAATGGAAAGAAGTCGCGTGTCTAGGGTGACGTCAGTGTAATGAAATTTTCCTTAGCTGATTTTGGGTTCTTGGCCGACCCAAATCGACGACTCTCGTGTGTCATCGAACTTCCCCTAGTAGCTCCAGATCGACAGTTGAGATTCGCTCTCAGAGTTCCCTCGTCGGAGTCCCGTTGGAAGACCAGACCCCGACCACTCCGAGGGGCACCCCCAATGGACGGTCCAGATTTGCTCTCGGACCTCTTTCAAGGGGGACCGATCAACGACCCAAATCTCATCGCGCCCTCAATCACGCTCAGAGAGATTGACGGTTTAGATTTGATTCATGCCCCTAAGGTGCCGATTCAGCGTTACACATGGCATGCCGACAAAGCACTGTCAGAGCTAATTAGAGGCTACCACGTGGACATGTGGAACCCATCAAAGGTACCCAAAAGCATATCAAATCTGGGTGACACATGTCATGCTCTTTTGCCACATCAGCGCCAACGAGGACCAACAACAAGGTGCCATGTGTCTGTGCTGACATCAACAAGATAATATTTGCCTTAGCCAAACTTTGGTTTCGGCCGCTCCCGATTAACGGTCCAGATCTTCTCTCAGACCTTTTCAAATGGGACCGATCAACGGTCCAGATATGATCCGGTATAGTCTGTGGGGTTCTTGTCATCGAACTTCCTGTATGAAGCCTAGAGCCCTATAGCTCTAACGGGTGCGCTTCTGATCGATGACTGAGATTACTTGCCGAAACCGATCCGACGACTGCTGAGTCTCATTCCTTTGCAGATTTGATTTTGAGCGCCTAGCAGCAAAAGAAATGATTACAAAGACTCTTCAGGGACAGAGCTTGAGTGATATTTCGGCCTGCAGGTTTCCAGCTCCCCCACGATCTCAGCATAAAAGAATTCATGCGAGTAAAAGTAATTAATTTTGACCAGAGGAGAAACCGCCCTAGAATCAAGAAGCCTTAAAGAATATTCGAGAAGCTGTTTTAGGGCATGAGCGAGAGAAATAAAAGACAATGAAGGCACCCATTGTTAAGGTCAACACTTTGGGGAGATAAAGAGTTTCTTGTAACTAGAGCTGTTCGACCACAGAAACCTTGAGCACAGTGAGTTGATAAATGCAGCAGGCAGCCAGAGATTCATCCCCTGCGTTTAAGTTTTAGTCTATAATTCCTCCTTCTATTGTATATGTGTTCCTGTAAAGCATCTCCTCCCATTTTTGCTTTTCCTGTATCAGATCTGATTTATAAAAGCTCAAACAACAGATTATACCTTTTGTTCAGTGTTACTGCATGGTGTTTAATCCTGATATAGAAGTGATTTCCTCTGAATGAATGACCATTTCTTATCAACTTTTTCTACATTTGAATGATATGCAGAGGGTACCTCCATGCATTTGAGTGTATGATGTTAACTGTTTGAAGCATTTTTTATAGATATGTATACATCTGTAAGAGATGCTAAATTCTTAATTGCTCAACACAGTATTCTTTTTCCATAGGCTACGAGATTCATTCTTAGTAGTGCCCTGTGTGTTTATTTTGTTCTTTCGTCTAACCCATCATTCCATCCTCCTTTTAACCTTGATTGTTTGAAATACTCGTAGACATATGCCTCTGATAGTTGAGAGCATTTGTCATCTAAGCTGAGACTGATTGAGGCAATGTTGTAAATATCGTTGATATATTGGATTTATCGCTGAGATAAACCGCACGCCGATATATCAGATTGAATTTATCGTGAGAAATCCGATATATTGAATGTGTTGGGACACATTCAATATATCGCGATATATTAGGAAAATATCGAGTTAAAGGAATATGTCGGTCTGTTGCTTTAATTCATGGAAAGATGCGTCAAATTTGGGTTTTAAGGCCACAGGTGGGGTCTTTTCTTTTTATTGTTTGGCTGCAAGAGTGTGAGAGAGCTAGAGAGTTGTGAGAGAACATTGTGCATCTGTCCAAAAAGGAGAAATCCAAGGATCTTATTGCCATTAGCAGAGAGATCGTGGAGTGGGGATTCAAACCATTAAGATTTCTAGGTATGTATAATTTTTTTTTCTTTCATTTGTTTGTTTTTCTAGACTTAGGCTAGGGTTTGCAATGTGCCTCAATGTTCATACAGGTTAGGTACCCAACACCTTAATGACTTGGTATATGTCTACTACAATCTAAGGCTGTGGGTGAAGCAACTTGACAAAGAACCTGACATAGAGGCCATATCATTGGATGGCATTGACACCACTAGTCAGTGGAGGGCGGAGATGGAGGAGGCACCCGAGTGGTTGGAGGAGGAGGAGCATGCAGATGATTTGGGGGAGGTGGCGATAATGGAGGGGGAGGGGGAGGGGGAGGGGGAGGAGGATGTTCCACTTTCAGTGGATACAGAGATTGAGGAGGAGATTGATCTTCCGGTGCAGGCAATGCCTCCACCACCTCCACAGAGAGTCAGACTTGTAGTTGGACTTGGGTCTATTGGGACCTCGTCCCCATCATCTTCCACCTTAGCTGGACCATCTGGAGCAGTTGGAGCTTCCACTCCAAGCTCATCCCGAGTACCTCCATGACCACCTATTGCTTCCAGAGGAAGAGTGGTGCCCTTTACCCGTAAAAGGGTTAGAGGGAATCGACGATGATTTGGATTCCTATGATCTATCATTTTCATTTTATTATGTAGTATGTACTATTTAGTATCTAGATGCCTCATGATGATTCATCTCATGAGATACATTTATTTTGATCATTTGATGTGATTTTGTATCATCCTATCAGGAACATGTTTCAGAATTTTCAGTTTAGTAACGATAATAGATATGTGACCACTTGACATCTTATGCATCTTATGCATCTTATTTATTAGTTGTATTTTCATATTTATGTAGCAATGTGTCCATTTGATGTTGTTGTTGCTTTAGATGTTTAGAAATTTGAAAAAAAATGAGTATTTTTGTATTTTTTTGAGGTTTTGCGACATTTTCTGAGATATTCCGATATTTTCCACCGATGTCACCGAGAAATTACATTCCGGAACCTCGCCGATACTTTCCCCGAGACGACATTTACAACATTGGTTTGAGGTCCTATAATTTCAAAAGAGAGAGGGAGAAAAACTTCCCTAATATTGCACAATTATTTTATTGCAAATCTGGTCTTAAGATTCATCCCAAGTCTTGGCCCTTGGGGTGCCTCGGCATCGTTCCAAAAACAGCCTGGAGCATCTCGACAGATAACACCTTACAAACTTATTACCGTATATGTTCAAATAAGTGATTTTCCCAGATTCCCGGGTTAGACGCACTAGTCTACAATGATGGGCTTACCAGGGATGCCATCCACGGAGTTAGAGAAACATCCCTTGGGTTTTCCCGCGAGGTTTTCCCTGGAAAAAAAGTGATTGCCTAGATTCCAACTTAGCATGAATACAGAATATTCAGTGCAGCCATCAATATCATCGCTCATTTTCTGGAACATGCAATTATAGAATTGTTGTATAATTGTGGGAAAAATGTTGACAGCAAGGGTAGATTGCGAGTTATAAAAGCTAAAACTAAGTGGAACTTCCAGATTATAAAATTTGTAACATGGAAAAGTTGTGGACTGGAATAAGCTGGCAGGATTGCAAGGCAGGATGTGCAGTACAAGATGATCACAGAATTTTTGTGAATGCAGTGAAGAGCAAGCAAAAGAGCTTAAAAGGGCAACTGAAGCAGAAAGCACAATAGGAAGTGAAAGAAACTGAGGTGGATGCTGAAGAATTTGAAACAAATGATTTCTGTAACATGTATTTTGTGACTGATGTTTGTATCTTTTTTATAATTAGTTTTTATAAATAATAAGCTCACAACCAAGAATGTGTGAGAACCGAGTGTTGTACTTGTAAGTCATGAAATTTTGACGGGTGTGTTTGCATTTTGAATTTGGGTGTTCTGTGTAATGCTGTTTACTTCACATGGATTGCTGCTTTAATTGCGAAGTAGTGGTCACTGTTATTATATATATGTTGTGTGTAACTTTGCCTTCAAAGAGTTAAGGATAGGTTTCCTATTGAAGGCCAATATTTGTATGCTTTTTCTGTGTATAATGGAAGCTTCATGATTTAATCATTTGCTGTTGTTGGTCAGCAGATAGATGATATCAACAAAAGGAGATACCCTGCTGACTTGTTTAGATTCTAGAATCAGCTTTGGATGCTGGGAAGTATAACAGTTGGAGGCTTGGAGCTAATCATAACTTTCTTGTATCAGGAACTGATGTTGTGTATGTCAGTTATGCGGACATGTACATATGTAAATAGGGTGGTGTTTCCTTAACTGGTGTATATGTTCATCTGTAGCTTAACTGTGCCCTTATTATGTGTGTAGGCATGAAATGTTATAATCTGCTTTTAATATTACACTGGGTATTATGGAAGAAGTTCTTTCATATATCTGTTCAATGCCTGGTGGTTTATTTTATTATCGGGTGCAGAGCAAGTGAGTAGATGGTATGGAATTGGCTCCAGTCCTGTTTTTAAGGCAACAGGAATTGGAGAAGAATGTGAAATATCCGAATGTGAAATATCCTTTTAGAAGCATTTCATTTTGAAGTCAGTTTTAAAGCCAGCGTATAGAGAAGAATGTGAAATAGCCTTTTAGAAGCATTTCATTTTGAAGTCAGTTTTAAAGCCAGCGCATGGATGGGCTGATCTTGAATTTTGATCTTTGAATCTGGCTATAGGATTTATTGTGTGCTTGTAAGTTGTATGTAATATTGATAAAAATGTGCATATGAATAATAAATTAGGAGTAATGGTTTCCAGTTTTTTTAATTCTAAATATATTTTTAATTTTCATCAGTTTGGAGAAATTACAAGCATTTTTGAGCAAAATTAATTGGCATGATGACATACTTGAAGCCTCCTGGCCAGCACGTACTTCAAAAGGAATAAATCCTTTCAGCATCAAGGGGGTTCACCTCTCATTTTTAGGGCCTCCCAGCCATTGGATTGTTCTTCCTATATTTTATTCTGGGATGTGGCAAGAGGCACAATTTCCTTTTCTTGGGCATTCTGGACCTATGACCATGGTGGCCACAAACACTACCATCTCCTTTCCTGGGCATGGATCTAGACTGATTCTGCATCTGAGGTGCCTTGATCAGCTGGTATCCTATAATCAGTGCATGGAGCATTTCCCCGGGATACATTTAGGAATTTCAAGTGCTCTAACCGTGGCCGCTTTATCTGTCAGAGTCTGTCAGCAATGCATAGTTGAAAACAATGTGGCCATGTTACTTGGATTTATCACAATTGTTATTCTGTGATAAGTGCCTGATAGTTCATGCTTGCCTTCAATTTTTTATATACGAGTTTCTGTCCTGTTGTATTTAAGCCATGAAAAAACTCAACGAAGTAATGGAACACATGTATGTAATATTGATCCTTTGCTTGCTTGGTAGCTCGGTCGGCAAAAACGCAATTGTGTTTGTTTGACAATTACTAATTTAGTAATTTACTATCATGATTAGCTTATTGTGCCTACATTGGAAAGCAGAATTCGTATCATCTTTTTCAAATGTCCTAACATTGCATTTTCCACTTGCATAGGACTTCAGTTACAAAGATATATGCAATAAATCATTTTGGGGTTTTATACAAAATATTTCACTGATATTGAAACTAGATCCTTTCTTGCTTGGATTTTTGTCCTTATGGGCATCTTTCATCAAGTTGATTATGTAAATGCCCAGTTTACTCAAGGCATATTTCTAAATAGGCATCCTTGAATTTCCATCTCAGACCTGTTATGACTTCAAATCTAGACTTGAAGAGATGTCTGTAACATCAAAATAAGGCAATTCTATTCATTCCCTCAAAACATATGGCTTTATGCAGTTATGGGGGTGAATCTACCCTTTTTTTCATCTTTGAATCTTGATGACACTAACCTCATATATTTTGTATGCTAAGCTCCCCATCATAGCACGCTTGCTTTGGAGACTCTTTAATTAGACAATTAGCCTATAGTTTTAACATGTAATTTTAACTATGCAAGTGATATTATAATCCTTCTCTCTCATGAGATCTGACATTTGAAAACCTAGTAAATTTTACCATGCTACAACCCAAGGCTTTAACATATGACAATTTTGTCTAAAGCATCTTCCTGTATGTGATAAGGAATGGAGGATTTGCAACAGAACAATGGCTGACAAGTGAGGGTTTAGCATCGTATAGTAGTTGTGGACAAAACAAGTTTTGATGTAAAGGGTCTGTTACACCTCATATTATATGAGGTTCCACATTGTGATTTTCATCATATTGATGGAAATTTGCTGCTAGTTCCTTCGAGTTATTGGACCGACTTCATGGGATTCATCTTTATGAAGCCCCTTATTTTCATGGCATCATATCATTTGATGCAGGGCTTTAGTTAGGGGTCTCACTTCTCCTTGGTATTGTGCTTGCTGCTTGGTGGTCTTCCCACATGAGCTTGCCTTGTTGATCACCCCTTGGTTTCACTTTTGATGGATGTGGAGCATACTATTTCATTATGGTGGTTTGATATATATGCTTATCTTGGATATCGACGATGGTTCTAACCCCCCAAGGGGTTAGATGATGATGGTGGTAGGAGGTAGATGTTTCATGACATTGTTGTTGATATTTTCTAGTGACTTGGTGGGTTGGTGTTAGAACCATATTGGAATTGACAAAACCAGTTGGTTTGACCGATTCCAGGGCCATACCTGTCTCTGGTTGAGGGTTCCAAACCAGAAATGGTTGGTTTCGTATGGAACCGACCTTAAATCGTCGAACCGACTAGTTCCATACGATGGCGGCTAGGGACCACTAAAAGTCGAATTAAGAAAAAAAAACAAACAATAAAATAATAAAAGTGAAAGCAAAACACCTAATCCTAGCAACTAATTGTAATATTAAATTCTTAAAGTAAAAGCTGACATTCTCCTTTATCTTTCCTTTTCTATTCGTTTACCTAAATTTTTAACATTACCATTAATTGTTTTAGGATGTTTGAACGTGGTTACAACCTCATTAGACTTCATGTGGAGAAAGTATAATTTTAGATCCCATTCAAAATTCAACGAACTTAATAGTTTTTAGGATTTTAGGATTGGTAGGATTGCAACTTTTCCATTGGATTCTATCATGTATGAGGGTTAGGAACTAACATTTAATCAAGATCACCAAGCCCTCTATGTAACTTGATGTTGGTGGCATTGATTGTTGAACTCCTTTGTCATGACCCTAATAAAAATGTACCCTTCACTCAAGCAAAATCACTGATTAGGCATGTCAAACTTTTTCTATCTTATTTTAATGCTTAGAGGGTGATATTGATGATGAGGATCCAAATATAGGGAATGATTTTGATGATATGTAGTTATTTGTTGTAGCATGATTTTTTTGGACTCTAGAGGCCATTTAGAGCCCATTTGTTGATGTATTTTGATTTAGAGATGGATTGCACTAGTGTTATTTTGGATATATGCACCCTTGTTATATACACGAGAAACTTTCCATGTGTATAATGGTTTGGATTTATATGGATGCACATGAATATATATGTTTTTTTTCAAATTTGAATATTTTATGCATTTTTTGGTTGACTGGTTTTGTGGTTTGTTTTTTATTCATTTATGGTTTGGTTCAGGTTTTTGGAGTCGACCAGTTTAATGATCGGTCTGGTTTTGATAACATTGGTTGGTGTATAATGTTGGTGTCACTAGGATGGGGTGTTCTACATTGTTCTCATGTGTTGGATGTGTGATTGGGAATGTTATCGCACAAGTTATAGGTTGGGAAAATATTGACCCAACAACCAAGTGGCGACAACTAAGGGACACTATACCCCATGTCACCTCGATATAGGTCCCACACTTCAAGGGTGACTAGGTCACTTTAGGGAGGCGATCCTGGTGACCCTGGGGGGATTGAGACAGATGGAAAGGAAGGAAGAGAAGTATCCCCATAAAGGTCAATGATGCAAGAGAAAAGAGGCTTTGATAATTCGTCTCTGGGTGGTTTAAAGTTGCCAAGTATTTGGGTACCTACAAAAGTGTTTGTACCTGCCCGAGATACAAGAAAAGCCACACCTGCATATAGTATGTTTGGTGGACAAGCAAGTTAAGCTTGCTGTACCTAATTGCAACAATAGTCAATGATATATATCAGCATATAGGAGATAATAAGGTTGCAAGATAAGTGCTAAAAGTATAATTGAACAAGCAAAGACAAGTTAGTGAAAGCTAGCTTAACTCAACAATGATGAAGCAATACTTAAGCACAAAAGCAAGGCTGAAACAAAAAGCTTACTGCAATGATATTTATCAGCCTTATGGCTGTAACAAACTTATTATTACAACAAGATATTCAACCACTAAAACTTGCCAAAAGATGCGATGTACTTAGTAGATTGTGGGTAGATTTTAGGCAAATTTCAACAGTTAAATTAGGAGTTATTGAAGAATTTGGTTAGGGTTTTTGTAGCCCTAATGGTTGTAGGTTAAATTTGTAACAACAAGAAGAAATACTTGGAGAAATGAAATGCCCTGGTGGTTCAAGCAAGCATTTATAACATAGATTTGATTCCACTAGGAACAACTTCAAAATCACTAAATTTCACATTTCCCAAAGCAACAATTTTATATTTCCAATGCAACAAGTGATGACTAGTGTCGTTAATGTTTGAGTTAATGGAGTCAAGAAAAGAAAGAGCTAGAGGTACTACCTCCTTGGGGGTGTAAATCCTTTTTTTCCGCAAGGAAATTATCTCTAGCTAGGGTTTAGACTAAGAGGGTGTATGCACTTATACTTCTCTTAGTAACACTTATCAAATCAACAATACTTAAGCATAAAATGACAGAGGCTAAGGTGGGGGTGTATGCCCTTATACTTCCTACCTAGCTCTAGCAAAATAACCTTGACTTGAATAACAAATGATAGCACAAAGTGAAAGCCTTACCAATTCAAGGAAAAATGCTAAGACAAACCACCACAATAGCAAAAGAAGAGCCTTCCTAGGCTAGCACATCACTTCCACCAACCAATAACCAAGAACGTAGCCATACACAAGAGCACAAGAGATACAATAGCCAAAGATATCGAAAATTTCAGTCCAAGGCCTCTCCAAATGGGAGAGATATGTTATGAAATGAAATATTATGATCTCTATTCATACAAAATGTATTCAAAATAGTTTGTTCACATAATTTTAGGGTAAACCACAAGACTAGGGGTCAACAACCCTAATCTTTCCCCTTTACACAAATAATATTAAACAATTCACTTAAAATTTACTTTTTCACAAAAGAAACCCTAACTTATGGTGATGTCACCCCTTTAGGGGATGTTTTGACACTAGGAGCAAGTTGTTGGTGTTAGAGGAGTGTAGTTAGGCTTCCCAAAGCCACATGTCAATTATTCAAGTCATTTTCTTCATGGTCAAAGCCTCATTCTCCTCAAAACATCCTTGTGTCAATGAATGATAACCTCACCACCAAACCCTAACCCTCCTAGATGACGTCATGCCTCCAAAGGTGATGTTTTGCCTCTCCTAGGAAAAACGTTTGGCATGTGAGGGCTAGGTTATGTCATCTACAATGTCTTCTAGGCCTCCGAAGGTATGTCTCTCTCATCCTACATGCGGGCCCTTGGCATCCACCTGTGGGATTCAAGCCCCATGGAAGCCCAAGCTAGGCTTGTTCCTCCAAAACTATCCACCAACTAGGTCCTGCAAAGACAAATAAGCACACCCTCCAAGGATCTCAAGTCAAAATATCATGATAAGTGAATCAAGTCAATAAATGAGCCACCTAAGCATGTGCATCAAAGATTACCTTGTCAAACAATTAAGTGCTCAAAGACATTATGCGACTTGCTAAGCTTGGATATGAGAGGGTTGATGAGGTGTCATATTGGGTAGATCTTACCCTAGGTCAAGGAGTGTTTCCAAGAGATCCCTCTCTAAGCCATGTAAAGTGGATGAAGTGGTTAATGATCAAGACTCAATGGGCATGGGGTTCATGACATACAAGGGGTTGCAATGTCTCATTCATGGGTGCTTATGTGAAGGGTGTGTGGCACCTTCGTTTGCAATGCAATTTTTCCAAGCCCATCGTTTTTCCATTCTTTGTTTCTTTCAAAATTTAAGGACAAGTTGGAGACAACTATCCTGGTGTGGTGTCCAGATAATGACAATGTTACTCACAAATACCTTGCGAAAATGAGAAGGCTAACTCGTGATGAGACCCCCTTTCTCTCAACCATGCAACTGAGAACCATTACCTTGGCTTGGTGACCAGATGATGGTAATTTCATACCACTAGATATCCATGATCATGATAGGCCGACTCATGATGAGGCCTTCTATCTTCCATCTAACCCTTTAAGCATTCATAATCATTATTCTTGTGGGTCCTTTTCCTACAGATAAGCGTTTCATTGCTTTCTTGGGGGATTCCTTAGGCGAAACATCTGGAAGGTTTATATATAGGATTTTATCTCTTACCCAACAACAATTCCTCTGGGCCTTCAACCCCTTCCCATAAAATGAGGGACAACCCCTTCTTGGGTTAATACACCCTAAAATCCGAAGAGATAAGGAAATGGGGGGTTTAAGTGATGAAAAGTGGTAAGAATGGTCGGGAACTGTATGATGGCTCTACAAGGGAGTCCTAGTAGCAAACCAATTCCTGAGGAAGACCACTTACTAGGGCACAATGTCAACCACCAAGGTGAAACATGGAAAAAGGCATAATGTCCAAGCATATGTCATGAAATCTAAAGCAATCTAAGATACAACATACTCAAATTCCTCAAATATTGAAATGACACTCACCATAATCCCTGACTTGTACCTCATGGAGCAAGGCCCATTGCCTCTCGGAAGCCAACTAGTGTGGTGGATACCATCTGAAAATCTATGACCTATGTGGTGGTAAGAAGGGTCTCCATTTGTGAAAATGAACATTGTTGGTCATGTAGTCTCTCGACACTCGATATCTGCAACCTGAGGGGCCTCGAGACATAATCTCCTTATTTATCCCACAAAATGGGGATAACATCTGGCTCCTACTTGGGGATATGTGCTCGCCACAGAGTGCATGAGAACCACAACATATCCTTGTAGACTTGTGCCTTCCAAAACTTAGACAAAGACATCAAAGCATCTAGGGTGGTGTTATCACCCTTTATCCATATATATAAAATGCAAAATGAAAACTAATCCAGAAGAGAAAAATTTTGACATTTCTTCAAAAGTTTCTAAACTAAGCATGAAATCGATATGCAGGTAGAGAAAAATGAAATATGAAATGCATCTTAACTAATATGAACAATCAAGATACAAATGCAAGAAATCAATATGACCTACCTACTTGGGGCTTTGGGGCCCTGAAGATTAGGTGATGGGTGATGTCAACTGAAGTCATACAACCGGTGTAACTAGTTGATCATCCCATTAAGGTATATTCCCTTGTGCTTGATTATGTAAAACAACAAAGTTGAGTCAAGCATGTAATGATCATAAGCATGAATAGATACATAATCAATCGTGAAATGAAACTCATGGAGATGGGTGGGAGGGAGGAAATCTTGTTGGGAAGAATATATGCCACTTTGATCATGCAAGGAATCTTGCTTGAAGTGATAGCCACAAGCTTGATCAATCCATCTCTGAAGGGGGCTACTATATGTAGACGAAGGCTCATCTTCATCTGCGCATAAAGGCTCATTGTTTGTCGATGACTAAGAGGAAATGAGAGATCGAAAGAATACTGCATGGTCTCTTGGAGAAGAGGGTAAGAGGTTAGGGACAGACTCAGGTGTAGAAAAACATGGTTTCTTCACCTGTGAATCTTCATGAAAATCTCCAAGATGAAAATACTTCCGCTTTTAAGAATGAACCTCTGATCGCTTTGAGGTGGTCACGTCCCGATATTCCTCCAAAATTGAGGACGAAAGTGGCTGAGAGTCCTCGAATAAATATGTAATCATGTCATCATCAGGCTCCCAAACATATGAATCATATACACATGAAAATTAGTCTTTTGAAGATGACAACTCATACCCCTTTTCTTGAAGGTTACCCTCAATGTCGTAAATGTGGTCTTTATCGAAAATGAGACGACCAAAATACTACCTGCGTCTGCCAATCTATATGAAAGTGTCTATATGCTCATCAACAATATGTAAAGGTTCTCTCACAAGACCATCAACAAAAGTGACCATCTTTTTGTCTTTGTGTGCAGGAGGAGTAAAGGCATGGGCGTCTTCAACATGCTCCTCAAATTAATCATTGAGGCTAGTTGCTTCTTGAACTTCATGAACATGAGGAGAGCATGACTGAACAACCTCAACTACATCATGTGGGAGCAAAGATAATGATGCTTCAACATGTTTCACTTCATCAATATTCTTTTTTCTCTTAACGAACATGCTCCTCACACGAGGCTTGATTCTTATGCAGAGTGCTTCATGTGCCCTTTTTTAGAAAGATATGTCGCATTCAAGGGCTCCTCTAACACCTCTTCACTTCCAAAGTCACAGAATAAAGTGTCATCAAGATCTTCAAAAGGATTACAACTCATCACGTTCTCTTCTTGATGTGTGGGAGGAACAAAGGTCTGGATGTCTTCATCAAACGTCTTGTCTGGATCTTCATCAAAATCTTCTTGACAACTTTCTTCATATACCTGTCCTTCAAGCTCTTCTTCATCGTCAAGGGCAGGAAATAACTCTCTTATGCGACTCATCATTTCCTTGGTAGCTTTATTAGCATCCTTTTCCTTTTCCGTCTGTAAAAATGCCATCTTTGAGTTATAACAAGTTCTGGATGAGGGTTCATCCCATGGTGCCATAATTCCATTGACCGAAAGGAAACCTCAATGGATTCGCCAGGTGAGATCAAGTCTCACCAAAGGAGGGGAAGGTGGAAATTTGAGTTTCTAGACAAGCTTCAAGAAAGACTTATCAAGGGTGGAAAAGGAAACGTTCTTCAATGGAGTCGCCAAACAAGCTAAGGGATAGAGGATTTGGGAGGGAAGCTTGCCAAAGTGTTGTTAGGGAACGAATAGGATTCAAAATCCTCCCTGACAACGACGCCAACATGTTCTCACACAAGTTGTAGGTTGGGAAAAGACCGACCCAACCACCAAGTGGCGACAACTAAGGGACACTATACCCAATGTCACCTCAATATAGGTCTCGTACTTCAAGGGTGGCCAAGTCACTCTAGGGAGGTGATCTTGGTGACCCTAGGGGGATTGAGACAAATAGAAAGGAAGGAAGCGAAGTATCCCCCTAAAGGTCAATGCTGGAAGATAAAATAAGCTTTGATGACTCATCTCTAGGTGGTTTAAAGTTGCCAAGTCTTTGGGTACCTGCAAAGTGTTTGTACCTGCTTGAGACACAAGAAAAACCACACTTGCATATAGTATGTTAGGTGGAAAAACAAGTTAAGCTTGCTGTCCCTAATTGCATATAGGAGATAATCAATGATATATATCAACATATAGGAGATAATAAGGTTGCAAGATAAGTGCTAAAAGTATAATTGAACAAGCAAGAGACAAGCTAGTGAAAGCTAGCTTAACTCAACAATGATGAAGCAATACTTAAGCACAAAAGCAAGGCTGAAACAAAAAGCTTACTGCAGTGATATTTATCATCCTTATGGCTATAAGAAACTTATTATTACAGCGAGAGATTCAACCACTAAAACTTGCCAAAAGATGCGTTATACTTAGTAGATTATGTGGGTAGATTTTACGCAATTTTAAACGGTTAAATTAGGAGTTATTGAAGAATTTGGTTAGGGTTTTCAGCAGCCCTAATGGTTGTAGGCTAAATTTTTAACAACAAGAAGAAATACTAGGAGAATTGAAATGCCCTAGTGGCTCAAGCAAGCATTTATAGCATATATTTTATTCCACTAGGAACAACTTCAAAATCATGAAATTTCACGTTTTCCAAAGCGACAATTTTATATCTCCAATGCAACAAGTGATGGCTAGTGCCTTTAATGATTGAGTTAATGGATTCAAGAAAAGAAAGAGCTAGAGGTACTACCTCCTTGGGGGTGTAAATCCTCTTAGTCACTAAGGAAAGTATCTCTAGCTAGGGTTTAGACTAAAAGGGTGTATGCACTTATACTTCTCTTAGTAAACCCTTATCAAATCGACAATACTTGAGAATAAAATTATGGAGGCTAAGGTGGGGGTGTATGCCCTTATACTTCCCACCTAGCTCGAGCAAAATAACCTTGACTTGAATAACAAATGATAGCACAAACTAAAATCCTTACCAATTTGAGGAAAAATGCTAAGACAAACCACCACAATAGCAAAAGAAGAGCCTTCCAAGGCTAGCACATCACTTCCACCAACCAATAACCAAGAAAGTATCCATACACGAGCACAAGAGAGAAAACAACCAAAGATAGCGAAAATTTCAGTCCAAGGCCTCTCCAAATGGGAGAGATATGTTATGAAATGAGATCTTATGATCTCTATTTATACAAAATGTCTCCAAAATAGTTTGTCCACATAATTTTACGGTAACCAAAAGACTAGAGGCCAACAACCCTAATCTTTCCCCTTTACACAAGTAATATTAAACAATTCACTTAAAATTTACTTCTACTAAAAAAGAAAGCCTAACTTAAGATGACGTCACCCCTTTAGGGACATTTTGACAGTAGGAGCAAGTCGTTGGTGTTGAAGGAGTGTAATTAGGCTTCCCAAAGCCACATGCCAATCATCCAAGTCATTTTCTTCATGTTCAAATCCTCATTCTCCTCAAAACGTCCTTGTGTCAATGAATGATAACCTCACAACCAAACCCTAACCCTCCTAGATGACGTCGTGCCTCCAAAGGTGACGTTTTTCCTCTCCCAGGAAAAATATTTGGCATGTGAGGGCTAGGTTATGTCATCCACAATGTCTTCTAGGCCTCCAAAGGTATGTCTCTCTCATCCAACATGCGGGCCCTTGACATCCACCTGTGGGATTCAAGCCCCATGGAAGCCCAAGCTAGGCTTGTTCCTCCAAAACTGTCCGCCAAATAGGTCCTGCAAAGACAAATAAGCATGCTCAAAGACATTAGGAGGGTTGACGAGGTGACATATTGTGTAGATCTTTCCCTAGGTCAAGGAGTGTTTCCAAGAGATCCCTCTCTAAGCCATGTAAAGTGGATGAAGTGGTTAAGGATCAAGACTCAATGAGCATGGGGTTCATGACATACAAGGGTTTGTAGTGTCTCATTCTTGGGTGCCTTTGTAGAGGGTGTGTGGCACCTTCGTTTGCAATGAAATTTTTCTAAGCCCATCGTTTTGCCATTATTTGTTTCTTTCAAAATTTAAGCACAAGTTGAAGGCCATTGTCCTGGCGTGGTGTCTAGATAATGACAATGTCACTCACAAATACCTAGTGAAGATTAGAAGGATGGCTCGTGATGAGACCCCCTTTCTCTCAACCATGCAACTGAGAACCATTACCTTGGCTTGGTGACCAGATGATGGTAATCTCATACCACTAGATATCCATGATCATGATAAGTCGGCTCGTGATGAGACCTCCTATCCTCCAACTAATCCTTTAAGCATTCATAATCATTATTTTTGTGGGTCCCCCTTTTCCTACACATAAGTGTTTCATTGATTTCTTGGGGGATTCCCTTGACGAAGCATTTGGAAGGTTTATATACAGGCTTTTATCTCTTACCCAACAACAATCCCTCTGGGCCTTCAGCCCTTTCTTTCCATAGAATTAGGGACAACCCCTTCTTGGGTCAATACACCCTAAAATCCAAAGAGATAAGGAAATGGGGGGTTTAAGTGATGAAAAGTGTAAGTATGGTCGAGAATGGTATGATGTCTCTACAAGGGAGTTCCTAGTAGCAAACCAATTCATGAGGAAGACCACTTACTAGGGCACAATGTCAACCACAAAGGTGAAAGAGGGGAAAATGCATAATGTCCAAGCATATGCCATGAAATCTAAAAAAATCTAAGATACAACATACTCAAATTCCTCAAATATTGAAATGACACTCACCATAATACCTGACTTGTATCTCATGGAGCAAGGCCCATTGTCTCTCGGAAGCTAGCTAGTGTGGTGGATGCCATTTGAAAATCTATGACCTCTATGGTGGTGAGAAGGGTCTCCATCTGTGCAAATGGATACCGATGGTCATGTCGTCTCTCGACACTCCATATCTACAACTTGAGGGCCTCGAGACATAATCTCCTTAGTTATTCCACAAAATGGGGATAACATGGAATATACTTGATGATTAGAATTTGGATGGGTTATCACTTCTTTATGTTCCCTTCTCTTATAATGTTGCTATGGTGGGATTATTCATGTTTCCTTTGTGGGGTTTTCCTATGTGATTTAACTTTATGATGTAACATTTGCTAGACATTACCTAGGGGGAAATATTTTTAATGATGTTAGTATCCTCATTAATGTGCTATTTTCTAAGTTTGAGTTAAAAGGGAAGTTACTACATATGATTTGATGGTGATTTAACCTTTTTGCGAAGGTTGGATAATTACTTTTAATGTAATAATTCCTTAGTGGTGGTGCACCTTAGGTTGGACTTTATGTTTGTTGTCATCATGGTGGGGTTTTGCTAGGGAGAACATATTTTATGTACATGCCTCTCTTTGGCACACATTTTCATGGTGATTTAATGTATTGATGACTAATTGGAGGGGAACTATGGTTATATTTGAGCATTAACCTTTGTGCACACATATTGAGGTTGATTTAATTCTTCAATGATTAAACTAAGCTAATTTATCAAGATTAAGGTTACTAGCTTGAGCACACTACCTCATTTGACATATTTTCATTCTTGGAGGGAACATTCATGTGGAGTTGGTTGGTGTTTAATTAATTTATTGTTGTTGACTACTTTGTTGCATAAACCTTCAGGAGTTGTGAGTATCTTGGAGTTTATTTCTTTATTTATTGAGGTGGTTGGACATTGTAGAAAGAACCCATGATGAATCTTTCTATTTTGAGAAAGTTTTTGGGGACTTGACCGAGCCTTTCTTGTGGAGCGCTCCATCTAGTTAGTATCTTGCACAGTTGCTCATGCATCTTGTGGACCAATCGTTATTTTGGGATGGTGTTTATGGAGCACTCTCCAATCTTAAGAATATTTTATTGTATTTGCATGCATGCATCTTGGGGGGCACACTATTGAGGCATTATTTTACCATTTTATGGAGCACTTGACATGGAAAACCACTCATTTCAAGGAGGCACCCCACTTTCTTGTGTTATTTTTAGAGGATGTTGCCTAACTACTCCATTGTTTTGTTATTGTTTGACTTGTCATGGAGTTAGTTAACAAATATTGTATTTTATTGTAAGAGATGAATTTCTCTCTATATAAAGAGGAGCTTCTATCCATTTCATGAGGATTTTGGCAATTGGAGAATTTAGTGTTAGAGAGTGAAGGCGTGAAGGAATGAAGGAAACGGTAGGAGCTCGGAGTTGATGTTGAGTTTCCCTTGTTTACCAAACCCTTGAAGACTAATGAAGCATTGAAGTATTGGTTTACTTTGTTGTATGGTTATGGTATGTTTTTTCAATTGTTGTTTATATGTTATAAAATATTTTTGTTATCATACTTATGTGAAGGATTAATAACGAATTCAATATTCATTTTGGAATAAGCAATGTGAAGAGGTTCTCCTTATTGTTTATTTTTTATTTTATTTCTACACTTGTTTTCCATTTTCCTATCAAACTAAGTTGCAGATTTGGAAGAACATTTCAGCCATTAAACAAAACCTTCACATTTGTATTGATGAGTGGTGCCTTGAGCCCTCCAATATTCGATGCTATAGCTTATATTTAGCAAACACCTTGGAGTAAATTGCATCAAACTAGTTCATTTTACCTTAAACATACACCCAAGTGATGAATGCATCAAATAAGTTCTTTCATCCAAGAGGTTGAATTTAGTAAACTAACCCTTTCAACCATATAGCCTACCTCAAATTAGTTGATTGTAACACACTAGTTCTTTTATGTATTCAATGTTTATGACTCCACTAGCCCTTAAATTATAGGCACTAGTATTACATCATCCCATTTCCTTGTTTCCGTCATTTCCATTTTATTTCATTTTCGTGCTCTTTTTTCCATTTCCACTACCACATTCCATTACTACAACCACTTTGTTTCATCAAGTTTTACTCTTCATTTTTCACCTTGAGCCCCCAATCCATATCCTTGATAACCCTATCCTTAGGGAATCCCCCCTTGATTTGGAGAAGATCCAACTAAAAGAGATATGAAGAGTTAATGAGGTGTGTTATCGCTCAGTTTGTAGGGTAGGTTTAGTAGCTTGGAAGCAAGACTCAAACTGGCATAACAGGAGCTTTCCCCACCCACTATCACCTCGATGGGGAGCTCTTTCTATTTAGGGTGGCTAATCCCAAGGGAGACGTCCCCAGTAATTTGGGGTTCTGAAGGAAAAGGATCAAGGGTTTAAAGCTCAAAGGTTAAGGTAAGCTTTCCCTTCACAGATTACTGCCAAATGGATAGTCAAAGAGAATATATTCCACTGAAAAGGGCACTTGTTTGCGAGACAAGGCAATGATAAAACTAAAATATGCCACAGTGGTTAGTACTTCAAAATATTAATGACTATCTTTAATACATATGAGCAATAATAAATGTAATTATTGACAAAGCCAATTATTGCAATTAAAGCTAAGACTTATAGTATCACTTCCTCAATAAATACAAAAGATATGGCATTCAAGATATAAAGTCAAATCCTTGTATTATCACAATGCAATAAATGTGCTCATATATATATTGTTGCTGCGTCAAACCTGTTAAAAGGTGACGTCATCCCTATTCTAGGTTAGTTTTAGCTAGACAAATAAAGTGGACGTTTTCCTAAATAAGCCAATGAAATTGCTCAACACTCAAATGTCTATCAAAGGCTGACAAAGCCACAACGTTTTACACTCAACAAGGGTTTTAAAAGAGGCTTGACGTCATCAACTAGTTAGGGTTAGTAGGCCGCTAGGGCTAGTTATGGTTTCAAATTAAGAGTGTTTGAAAGATTGTTTGAGAACAAAGGACTCAACGTTGCAATGGTTAGACTAGTGCCTTGGGTTAATGGAGTCAAAGAGAGAGGCTAAAGGCTTGGAAAGACTTAAACCTAAGGACGAGAGAGTTAGGTTTAATGGTGCTGCAATGGCAAGGCCACCAAATCAAAACCCTAAGGGGAGGAGGCTCATTCCGGTGTAGCTAAAGCTAGGCCTCATGCTCCTCCCTCTTTCCTTAAGACTCTTTGGAAAAAACGGCTAGCTATAAAACATAAATCTATGGCTGAAAAGTGTTGTTTGGGGGCAAGGCTTTTCAAACCCTAAGAGTCAAACCCTAGGTGTAAAATCAATTAGGCCTAGGACGTCTTCTTTCTTCAATTTATGCTTCAAACTAACTCAAGAAAAAGAGGAACTAGTGTAGCAATGGCTAGGCTAAGTTCTTCTTAATCAAATGGCTAAACAAACTTTTTATCATGGGGACATAAAGCAAGGACCTACTCGTGTGCTTGCTCCCTAGGGTTTCAATGATTAAGCATAAAATAACAATGTAACCATGCATGTAAAAATTTTAAACTACAACCATTCAATCAAGAAGTTTTGTATGAGAAAAACACTTACAAATCCAAGATGAGCTTATCAAACCCTAGTTGTAACACCTTCCAATGATAAAAACACCATATGCATGCCAAAGATAATCCTTCCAAGTGTAGCGCCTCAACTCCAAGATCCAAAATCAAGA
>JASDQU010105403.1:97889-121256 GCA_032191745.1 Picea mariana | reverse complement strand
TCCCTTTAGTTTCTTATCGAGAGGCTTTTTATTGCCTTCTCGGGGATCCCCTGGGCGAAGCATCTCTAGGTTTTATTTCCTATGGCTTTTATCTTTTACCAGCTGCTTTTACCCCCTGGGCCTTTAGCCCCTTCTTCCCACAAGACAAAGTGTAACCCTCAAAGGTCATCCTAATTGCCAGACTGGGGGAATGCGATGGATGAGCGGGGTATAAGATGTAAATACGATAAGATGGTGGGAGCGGACGATGGATCTGCAAATCCCCTTTGGTGGCTAACCAAAACCCATGAATATCAACTTGCTAAGTCACCCCATCAATCACCCGAACAATGGTCAAGTGGATTAGTGTAAGATCCAAGCAGTCATCAGAAATGAAAGGAACCTAATGCATATATAAGAAGGTTATAACGATCAAATATGACACATACCATGATACCTCGGACCAATTACCTCATGGAGCAAGAGTCCTCTCCGTTACAATCCCAGGCCGGTGGTGATGGAAGCTGCTACTGCTGACAGGACAAATCTGACGAAGAAGAAGAAAGATGGGCCCTCCAGGGCCATGCTCAAGTCAATCTCGCTCTCGGTACTCCATGTCTAGGACCATGTGGGCCTCGAGACATGATCTCCTAGTTATCCCTAGATATCGGGGATAACAAGGTGATAGTGGGTAGCCTTATGATTTGCACAACTAGCCTTTTGATGCTTGGGACTTTATATCATGTGGGGGTGCTAGATTTTGTTGTAACAATTTGGTGTTGTTGTCGTTGTAGTAAAATCTAGCACCCCCACATGATGTAATGTCCCAAGCATCAAGAGGCTAGTTTTTTGCAACTTAGGAAGGCGACCCACTATCACCTCAATAGCTCTTCCTCTCTCTTTAAGTTGGCTCTTCTCCAACTCAATGGGGGCTTCCCTAAAAGGTAGGATTACTAGGTTATAGAATGGGGGCACAAGGTGATTTAATGAAGAGTTAGCATAAGAAAAATGGGTGGTAGTGGTGGGGGTATGGAAAGGAAAGGAAAGTGAGATGAAGGGAACAAGGAAATGGGATGATGTAATATTGACGCCTATCAATCTAAGGGCTAATGGAGTCATAAAACATTGAATGAATGAAATAACTATTATGTTACAATCAAATACTTTGAAGTAGGCTATATGGTTGAAAGGGCTAGTTTACCACTTTCAACCAATTAATAAATGAAGAAACTATTTGATACATTCATCTTTAAGATGTGTTCTTAAGGTAGAAAAGGGCCTAATTTGATACAATTGAACCTTAAATATTTTCTAGAAATGTGTTGCAGAAAAACTAGTCTTGGAGGGATAAGGTTGCCACTCATCAATTGAATTATAAAGGAGTTGTTTTATCGATGAACTATGCTTTCAAATCTACAACTTAATTGATAGAAGAAAGGAGAACAAGTGCATAAATAAAGAAAGAGGGAGAACCTCTTCACATTTCTTTACTCCTAGATGAATGAATTAATTAGTAATCCTTTATAAAAGAATGAAAACAAGAAGCATATGCAACAATATGAGAGACAATTGAAGAGCATAAATAAAACATACAACAAAGTGGATCAATACCTCAATCTTCCTTTAATATTCAAATTTGATATACAAGGGAGCCCAACACCATCATCTCCAAGCTCCAATTGATCCAGGAGGATCTCGATGGCCACCCACCTTTTCCAACTAGCTCAAAACAGTTTTTTGGCAACTTACCGTTTTAGCAGTTTTTCGATTCCTGAACTTCTAGGGCCATTTTGAGGGCCCAAACGACGTTTTTTCGCAATCGGGCACCTCAAGGATGGCCAAAGGATCTGATTGAGCCCCCTAGATGAAGCTCCTCGTCAATACCTTTCCACGAGCTATTGTGTGCCCTAAACATAGATCATATGCAAAAGTTACGACCCCGGGAAGTTGATGTACTAACTTACCCCAATGGGGTCCACATGAATTTTGACGCTTCATCTCATAGGGTTAGGTTTTTGGATGTCTAGGGTTTTGAAATTCATGTTTATTGTAAAAAGGCCTTTAGAGCCTCCTTATACTCATGTTCTTGCGAATGAGCGTAGCCGTCACATCTCTTCTCAAAGATAAGCTGCCACCATTCTAGAAAGCTTGTTTTCAGTCAACATTTTACAGTTTTCAACATATTTCTTATTTAATAGAAGTCAAGTTTTATTGTATCTTTGTTATTCGTTCACTATGTCTTTGTGTTAATATTATAAATCTGTGGTTTCATTTCGTTCCGCTCATAAATCCGGATCAGTGGTATCAGAGCGGTCTGCTCATTGTCGTTTTTTTTAATGCATGTCCCCGACGCGGTCAGGGTATAGAGAGTTGGGTCTCGAGTTTGTTTCTCTTGAGGACAACTTCTCTTGCATTCCCAAGAAACCGTCCATGGTGGGAGAAAATAAAGACGACGAGACATGAGATCCTTTCAAAATGTTGCTTGAGGAAGCCCTTGAGCGACAAAGGAACGAGATGATGGACAACTTTGCACAAATCCTTCGATGGTTGTCGACAAGTGACACATCCACCTCAAGCGGAGGCACCACCCCCTTCAAGGTATAGATAAATTTTGATATTCCTATATTTGAACGTCAAAGAGATGAAAATGTTGTAGATAAATGGTTAAACCTTCTAGAAGTGTATTTTTCTGTCCACAACTTTTCTAATAGAGAAAATATTACATTTGCGCTCCTCAAGGTTGTCCCCCATGCCAAATATTGGTGGGAGACTTTCTGTGAGCAAAATGAAATAGAGGGATACACATTATTTGCAGCTGCACCCACTTGGGGTTCCTTTAGAGATGCTATTAAGGAACAATACTACCCTGTTGGAAGTTATGACGGCTTGTATACAAGATGGACTACACTCCGGCAGGAAAGAGACCAAACAGTGTCAGAGTTTACTAATGTCTTCCATACCTTGCGCACTAAGTTGGGTATCAAATATTCTGAGCGACATATGATGCTCAAGTACCACGGCAGTTTGCATAGATACGTCTAGACATAAATGGAGTTTTTGGACATCTCATCCTTGGGTGTTGCCTATCGATATGCCATAAAAATTGAGTAGAACCTAAAACAAAAGACACGATAGTTTGGATCTAGGAACCCCTCACAACAGAAGTAGGGCAAGGGCAACCCCAACCTGTAGAAGAAAGGATAGAGAAAAGATGGGCAACCTAAGGAAAATCAGTCCAAGCCACAAGCAAAGAAGGATAATGGGAAGACGAAGAAAGATATTGGGAAGTGGTGCGACTTCAATAAGAGCCCCTGGAATAACACTGCTGACTGCTGCTCAAAGCAGTCATTGGTGGTTGAGGTAAAATCCTATGAATTAGATGCAGGTTCCGACTTTGAGTCAAAACCAAAAAAGGGGAGACAAATAATTTACGCGAAACCCAGTGCCACTGTTTCTATCACTAAGATCCATCCCGGTGAACTTGATGAGTCAGAGGAAGGCAAGTGCCTCTATCATTCATAGATATGGGTAAAAGGAACCCTGCTGCACTTCATCGTTTATAGCAGTAGACAGAAGAACCTCACCTCAGCAAAGGTTGTCAAGCGGCTAGCCCTGCCGACAACACTGTACCCGCAATGCTACACCATTGGATGGCTCTATCAAGGAAATGATCTTTGCGTTAGCCAACAGTGTTGCCTTTCGTATGACATAAATCCATTCAAAGATGAGGTATTGTGTGATGTTTCTCCCCTTGAAGTTTGTGATGTTCTTTTGGGCCAACTTTATTTATGGAAACATCATGTTGTATATGAGTCTAGGCCTCACAATGTTATTATTACTTTGAACAAGAAATTGTACAGGATTCTCGAGGTAGTCCCACCTAGTGCTATTTCCTTGATCTCTGCCAAGTAATGTAGAAGGTCATTTCTCAGAGCGAGAAGTTTGTATTCTTTGTGATTCTCTCTCAGAGTGAGCGAAAGGTTGCAGCCACATCCATGGCCTCCGTGGCCGACCTCTCCACGCAGAAAAATAAAGTGGATAAGGTCATGGAATAATACAAAGACATCTTCTCATCACTTACTGGGGCACCTTTGCACTGTCAGGTCAAGCATCCCATCGATCTGACCCCCGACGCACCGCCACCCAATGGGCTAGTCTATCACTACTCTTTGCTAGAAAATGAGGAGATCAAGCATCAGATCCAAGAACTGCTCCACAAGGGGCACATATGACCCAACTCATCACCTTGTGGAAGCCCAATCATGCTGGTGCAGAAGAAAGACATGACTTGGCGACTCTGCATTGATTACTGAGCCCTAAATAAAATCATAGTCAGGAACCAATCCCTGATTTCCTGAATCGACGAGCTCCTTGATCAGCTCAAGGGGGGCAGATACTTCAGTAAGATTGATATGAAGTGTGGCTACCATTAGGTCCCAATAGAATAGATAGATGTATGGAAGGCTGCCTTCAAGTCAAAAGAGGGTATTTTTGAATGGATGGTCATGCCCTTTAGTTTGACAAATTATCCAACAACTTTCATGAGGATAATGGACGATATCTTGCGGCATTTCACTAATTCTTTTGTGGTGGTGTATATGGATAACATCCTCTTATACAACAAGATTTGGGCAGAACACTTGCAACATATTCAACAGGTTTTGCACACTCTGCGACAACACAAGCTATATTCCAACTTGGAAAAATGCTTCTTCGACATGGACAGGGTCTAGTGCCTAGGCTACATTGTTGATGCGCATGGTGTGAATTTTGATCCAACCAAGATCCAAGTCATCCGTGACTGACCAACACCAACAACACTCACTGAGCTTTGGAGCTTCTTAGGCCTTTCCAGTTTCTATCGAAGTTCGTGTTGGGATTCTCCCATATTGCATGGGATCTCAGCCACATAACCATGGGTGGTGGTAAGGAAAAAATTGTGTGGGGCATGTCCCAACATAAAGCATTCGATTATCTGAAACAACGCTTATGCTCCACCCTAGTGCTTTCATTACTTGAACTTAAACAACCCTTTTAGATCAAGACATATGCTTCAGACTATGCTATGGGTATATTCATCACTCAACACAGCCACCCCGTGGCTTATCATAGTGAGAAACTATCATATGTCGTCCATAAGTACCCTACTTACAAAAACAAAATGTACTCCATTGTGAAATCCTACTGCTAGTGGGGGCATTACATTCTTGGGAAGGAGACAATCATCCACACTGATCATAAGCCGTTGCAGTTCACGCAAATACAAGGAAAATTACAGAATGACTGCCATCAGAAGTGGTCCACCTATTTGCAGCAATTCCACCTCAACATCAAGTATAAAACATGAAGTACCAACCGATTCATTGATTTCCTCATCCGACTCCCAGTCACGACACTCACAATAATGCCTGATTCTTGCTGCCACAAGACCTCTAGATGGCCCCACCTCTATGAGACAAATCTTGACTTTGCCAACACCTACCATATGTTGGGCACAAACAGAGTTGTCACTAATTTCCATCTTCAAGACGAGATGCTGTGCCATCTGGAACATCTCTGCATTCCATCAAGTGAGTGAGCGAAGCTAATTTGGGAAGCCCACTATAGTCGGGTGGTAGGAAACTTCAGCGTGGAAAAGATAGTGGGAGTGTTGCAGTGACATTTCTACATGTCGAAACTTCGATAGGATGTCAACAAGTATATCTGGTCCTACACTGCCTGCACTATTTCCAAACTGAACACTAAGAAACAAGGCCTGTACACTCCTCTGCCTACTCCTAACAAGCCCTGGGAATCCATCTCAATGGACTACATGTCGAGCCTTCTGTCCACCAAGTGGGGAAATGGCTATGTTTTTGTGGTTGTTGATCACTTTTCCAAGATGGCGATTATGGCTGCCTGCAAGAAGAGCATCATAACAGAGGCCACTGCCAAGCTCTTCTTTGAACAAGTGTAGGTACACTTTAGGATCCCACAAACCATTATTTCATATTGGGACAATCGATTCCTCAACATATTCTGGTCGAGCCTCTTGTTACTGCTGGACACTAACCTCACCATGTCCATTTCCTTCCACCCCCAAACGGATGGCCAAACCGAGGTTGTCAATCGGATGATCGTGCACATCTCGTGCATGTACAATTCCAAGCACCTCCACACCTAGGATGAGAGTCTTCCCTATGTTCAAAACAACTACAATAGAGCCTTACATAGCTCAACCGACCACAACTTGTTTCTGGTGGGGTTGGGATTTCAACCATTGGGTCCCATGGATGTTGCATTATCCCTTGCAGCCACCCAGGAAGGCTCGTCACATGCTCCAACTAGAGTTGACAAAGACACTCGGTTCATTGAGCGGATCCAACACATCTGCCAACAGGTTTAGGATATTTTACATAAGTCCAATGCCAAGTACAAGCAATGCCATGATCAACACCGAGTGCTACACCAGTTTCAGGTGGGAGACAAATTTTGGTTTCACTTTTAGAAAGAACGCCTTACAGGGCCTCATCGGAAGCTTCACCCACTCCGTTATGGACCCTACACCATCGCCAAGGTTGTGGGTGACAATGCTTTTGAGTTCAACCTTCCCCCATTCCTTGGCTTGCACCTAGTGTTCAATGTGGACCTCCTTCGACCTTATTTTCCACCATTATTGGACACCTCAGAGATAATATAACAATTGACACCAACATAGCGCAACTCTGACAGCATGGAACGATAATCCACTGATTAGAACATGGACACACAGGTCAAGGGCACTTGCCAGTAGAGGATACAATTTTATCGGGTTGTCAAAGAAGGACAACTCTTGCACCAAGAAAAGTGGCTCACCCAGGGTCAAATTCAACAGAAATTTCATCATCTGATGGGGGAACTCAACACAATGGAGACCATTGCTTCCTAAGGGGGGATGATTGATTCAGGAGGATATTAGTGGCCACCCTCCTTTTCCAATTGGCTCAAAACAATTTTTTGGCAATTTTAGCACTAGAAATCTCACCTAGACTGCTATAGGTGGGAGCCTAATACCCATCATAAATTTGTAGTTTTGTAAAAGATAAGATTTTTAGTTTTAGGTGTAGCGAATGGATGAGAAACTCGGTTCAAAGTATCAACACCAAATCTCCATAAAACATACTTCAGCAAGTAAGGCTTGAACAATCTATGATCAATTTAAAGGATAACAATGAAAATATGGAAGAATGAAGAAGAAAATGTGAATATACGAACCAAACTACTTCAGGCACATTGGAACACATATAGAGAAAATATTACTAACAAGGAACCTCCAGGTTAACAAGATTATAAGTTTTGACAACACTTGCATCAACAAAAGACAGTAAATTAGTCATTGTAATTCCATAGAAACAAGCACTAAAGATAAATCATTTACCAACAGACAACATAAAAAAGAGAGAGAAGGATAACATGTAATAGTAGAAGAAAAGTTGATCATTAAGCATTCAAGAGTCTTAAATCTATACATACATAGTCTCGAAATATTTTACAGTCTGAAATAGTCATATGAGACTCACAAAAATCACTCGAACCCTCCTATGGATTTAGATTACATCTTAAATAGAAAAATGCATCAAAATTCCCTCTAGGACTCACCTCCTAACTCCTACATTGGATTCTGCATCTGGGAGAGGCATGACAGTAGTCAAACAGAGCAAAATCTAACAAACTGCTAGATTTCAAGAGGATGTTGGCAGTAATAAATACAACTACAACCAACTCACTGCATGAAGATTTAATGGAGATAGATCTTGGGAACAAGTGTCCCTTGATGTTTAACTGATATGTGAGGAGTTACTCGAGCCTCTTCTGACAGGTGGCAGCCCTCCGACAACTCAAATTCCAATTAACTGTCAAGTTCGCAGTGAGTGCGCTGCAAACTATTCCAGTTTTGGCAGTTCACAACACCTTTAGTAGGATGCGCTGCAAACTTCCCTTTAGATGTCAGTTTTCCTTCAAAACATAACAATTGATGCCAAAAATGTGAAAGAAGCCTTCAAACCTTTGTTAATTCTTGCTACAACCTCTAAATCATGAAAGTGACTTGCAAAAATAGCATATGGGCATGATTATAACAACATAAGACAAAAACACTCCTTTAGAGTTATAAGCCTGCATATATAAGATACCATAGAGAAATTAATTATATTGATGCAGATATGATGCTTCAGCTTCGTCTCCTAGTGGCCACCCAAGCAAACAGGTCCAGGTTCTATTTTGTAATATGTTCCTTCAACTGCTGCACTTCCTCCTTCAACTTCCTATTTTCAGCTTGATAAGCTCTATTCTTCCTATACATATTATTCATTTTCCTATGCAGAGGTAAGGATCTTCAACTTCCTATTTTCAGCTTGATAAGCTCTATTCTTCCTATACATATTATTCATTTTCCTATGCAGAGGTAAGGATCTCTTAGCCATGTGCTTTGCCTTTATACCAATTTATTCACCCATATCTATAGTTTTCTTTAGTTGAATACTGGCGTGCAGATTTTCCTTTTTTAACTGTTCATTCTCAACCCTTACATCTTTTAGCTGCATCTTGAGCCTTTTGAAAGTGGGATTACTTTCATCAGAAGGAGACTTGATCTCAAAAATTTATATTGTATTTTTAAGAGGCTTGGTTTTGTCTATTGGTTGAGTTGGTGCTCTGGATGCACCGTCTTCAGTATAGACATGTTTCTTTGTTTCTAGTCTGGTGAATGTTCTTTTAGGCATACTAGATTCTGCAGCAATAGGTGGGGAATATTTTTTTTCTTTCCCTTCAGATTCCTTTCTTTGTTAGAGGATGTCTCCATAGGTGAACACTCCACCATAAGAGAATTTTCTTCATCAAGAGGTTGTGAAAGGCCTTCACCTATATTATCAGTTGACTGAGATGACTTATCCTTTTTAACCATCTTCCTCCTTTTACTGGACTCTATGTGCATAATATTTTCTACATAGGTAGGTGTCTCTCTCTTTGTTTGTGGTGTATTGACAATATCTGATTGAAATCCTGATGCAACTAGGAAAGCATCCCAATCACATTAGTCTTTTTTAGTTATTCTAACACTAGCATCTTGATCAGACCAAAATGGAAGACGCTGGTATCTATATGGTTGGACTTGGCTTGAACTTTATTTGACATTTTACCAAGGCTTCTGAGAAGATAGAAAGGTAGATTCAAGGGGTATTTTCCAGTAAAATGCATCAATAGTCTAATATGGTATTGATAGACCATATTAAACCTACCTTCACAAGTAAAATACCTTTGAATGAATTTGAGAATCTTATAAAAACACTTCAACATATGATTTCTAAGCACCCCCTTGGATAGGTTATCTTGATATTCAGGCTTTAAGAAATCCTTAGAAAATTCAGACTTTAGAGACATGGCCTTGAACCATATTTCTCCCTGAACTAGTATCTATGTAGCTGTAGAAAATGACTGCTCTGTAACCTCAAATTCTAGTTTACCAACTTTGGTCTTTACCCCATTGAAATTCAATGTAAATTGCTTGGCAACATCAGGGTGTCCTCTCTGCATCTTCTCACAAAAAGTTAGACAACTCACTCTCTAAAATGTCTCTTTGAAAGATGGAACTGAGTTGAATAGTTGTAGGTCATAGGGCTCACCCGTGACAATATCCCCTCCTTTATGAATCTTCTTCCCTTGTCGAGTGTCCATGACAACTAAATAAAAAACCCTCTTTCTGATAATAGTTTCTACCAGATTATGTGATGGAAACTGATAAATGTAGGGTATTATTGCTTGATTTTGCAAAAAATAGGGTTTGCTAGCAAAAGGATTTTTTGCTAAAGCAACACTGCAGAAACTGGAATGAGATTGAAGCTACGATAGTGGATGAAAATATGACAACCCAAAACTGAAATAAATCTCAAATAAACAAATATATGAGCAACTGTGTAAAACAAGGAGTTTGCAACGTGATTTCTTAGTTCGTAGCGCACTGATTAAGTTTGTAGCAATACATTTTAGACTAGGGTTTTCATCAAAAGGATTTGCAATTTCAAAGGTATGGAGAAGAATATGATCTTGAGTGAAAAGTTGTTTTTTCAAACCTGAGTGAAAACAAGGTCATCTAGGGTTTTATCAATTGAGAAAAACAGGGGATTCGTAGCGCATCCAATTCGCAGCGCTAACATTTCGTAGCAATATGTGTAGTTTGCAGCGAATAGAAAGTTTGCAACAACTAAGGTTTGATGGTAAAATTTTTTCAGGTAGTGGAATTTGAACTTCAAGCAAAGTACCTGGTATATAAATCTCACTCCTTGTTGCAGAAAACCAAACAATTGGTCCTTTAATATTTTAATACACCATCAACTTCTATAGGATAGTTCGCAGCGCCAAGAGTTTGCAACAACACTCAGTTTTCAACACACTTACAATTCACAGCGAGTTGAACTAGTCTACAACAAACTCTTTGCAAATGTAAATGAAGATAAGAAATTTTAAATCCTCCTTTTGAAACCGACCCTTTGGAGATTACTGATGAGGAGATGGTATTGAAAACTAGAATCCATCATCAGACATTTTTGCAAAATCATAATCATAAAATATTTGGCGCATGGTCTATTTTTGAATTGCTGCAAACTTTTAGGAGAGTTTGTAGCAGATGCGATTTGACAACTGACAAGACACATGAACGGTTGGTAAGATCTTTAAGACCTGTTGTACACGTTTTTGGACATAACACTTGATGGTGACCCTTAAACTATGCAAATATGACCAAAACTTTCCCTCTTTTGCTAATGATGACAACCATCATCATGACACCAAGACTTTCATAAATGGACTCTGATCAACTTTCTAGACTTAAGAGAAAATCAACACATTATTTATTTAACATTAACATGACTCAAAATATTTGAGAACATGACCCTATGACTCAAACCTAAAAGTTTAAACAAATGACTCATACAAGAAGGACTGATCACATGATTGACAAATACTAAAGGTATCCTTCTGAGACTAAACTAACAAAATTTGAAAAATTTGAAAAACTTTGACTCTTGTACATCCTATGTGTTAAAATATAGCTCCATAGGGGATGGAGACCTCCCTATGAGGCTCCAAGGACATTGCAGTTCTAGTGCCTTATCCGATATTGGGCATGGAGTCATTATTTAAAATAATAATAATAATAATAATAATAATAATAATAATTAAACACACCAGTATTTACAATGACATTAAGCTACCCACGACTTTAGTAAAAGTATTTTTTGAGAAAATTCCCATTGATTGGGCCACCAAAAATTTTAGCACCCTCCAAGTTCTGTAGCTTAAAAGTGTTATTGTGCAAGACTTCAGAAATCTTAAAAGGGCCTACCCATAGAGCTTCAAACTTACCATACTTTCCTTTATCCTGCCTTTGAGCATCACACTTTAGCACCAATTCTCCAAGCTGAAAATATTCCTTCTTTACCTTCTTGTCAAAAACTTCTTTAGTTTTCTGCTGATGATTATGTTCTCTTTCAAACAACTGGTCTCTATTTTGGGCACTTCCACAAGTTGATGCACCCCTCTGACCATGTGATCTGGTTCCCCTTTTTTATATTGAATAAATTTTTCCACAGGTAAAGCTAACTGTACAGGGAAAACAACTTATGTTCCATAAACTAGTTGGAATGGTGTGGTACCAATTGACCACTTAGTTGTTACTCTGTTTGCCCAAAGGGAAACATTCAACTTAGAATCCCATGAATTTTTGTTGTCTTCCAACAATTTTTTGATGATCTTCACTAATCTCTTGTTCGAGGACTCTTCTAAGCCATTACCCCGAGGGTAATATGGAGTGGAATGGATAAGATTAATGTAATTTTTTTCACAAAACTTCACCAGAGGATCAACTTTGAAGGCAGTTGCATTATCAATGACAATTTTATTCAGGAAACCAAATATAGACATAATATATTCTAAGAAACTAATGATTACTTTGTGTGTTGCATTCTCGGTGGGAATTTATTCTATCCATTTAATAAAGTAATCAGTAGCAGTCAGAATCCAATGATGCTGACCACTTGAGGATGGATGAATTTATTGTATAAAATCTAATCCCCACTACGGGAAAGGACCAGATACCAAAATTTGTTTCATAGGCAAAGACTTGAGCTAATGTTTACCAAAGAATATCTGGCATTTTTCACATGTTCTAATATTTTCACTCACATCAGTGAATAAGTTAGGCCAAAAATACCTAGCTCGATGTATCTTTTATGATGTGGTTCTCCAGAAGTGATGACCTCCACATAAAATCCCATGAAATTTAGTCATAATTTTCTTTGCCTCCTCAAGATCTAAACATCTTAATAGAATCCTGGAAGGATCCTTCCAATATAACACATGATCAACAATGCAATACTTGACTTCCTTGAGTTTTAGATATCTTACCTTAAACTTCTCAAGTCCAACAAGAGGCTGCAAATTTTTCAAGAAATAGATGTCATGTTTGTACCAGTTGCATTCTGCCAACTTTGAGTTAATTTGCACGTTATTGTTCTAAATTTCAGACTACTGATTTACAGAGTTAGTGCCCATTAAATTTACTCCCAATGCTTTACAATTTGATTTATCTAGCAACCTAGATAATCCCTGACCTTTTATCAACTTGATGGGCTTCACCTCTAGATCAAACACTAAACTCTTAGCAATCCACTTGCTTCTTTTCCCATCAATATCAGGTCAAATCATAATTTATTTAACAAAACTTGAGGGAACATAAGAAATGAATTTTGAGTGAAGAGCATACACCCTGAAAGCATTAAGAGCTTTGACTAAAGCATAAGCTTGATTTTCCATTATATCATACCTAACTTCAACATCTCTCAAATCCCTACTGAAGAAGGAAATAGGTTGCTCCATACCATCTGAATTCTTCTGAAGAAGGACAACAACTAATGTATCATTAGAGGAAAAGGAAAAAATCAGAAATTCCTTTGAGTAATCAGGACTTATCATAACATGGGCATGAATCAATGCTTTCTTTATCTACTCAAAAAAACTCCTAACTTGTGGTGTCCACTTGACTTCATTGCCTTTTCTCAACAATGATAAATTTCATTAACTCAACAAATTTAGATATTAATATCCTCAAAAAGTTTATTTTACCTAAGAGGGACTGGATTTATTTTTTAGACCTTGGAATATAAATATTTTTGATAGCCTCTACCCTATTGGGGTCGATATTCACACCCTCAGCCGAGATAATGTGTCCTATCAACTTACCCTCCTTCATGGAAAAAATAGATTTTTTGGGATTTGGGGACATACCATACTTTCAAAAATACTTTTCTCAGATGCTAGTAATGATCTTGATTAGACTTGGAAAACACTGTAATGTCATCCAGATAGATAACTACAAACTTTTCTTTCTCCCCAACAAATGCAATGTCCATTGCATGTTGGAAAGTTTCCCCTGCATTCAATATACCGAATGACATCTTTTCATACATGAATGTACCCCGGGGAGTGGTAAATGTCGTCTTCTCTCTGTCCTCTGGCAACACATCAATTTGATTGTAGCCTGAAAAACCATCAATTATTGAAATCCTCATTGATCCTGTCACCCTTTGAAAAATGTGTTCCATCTTGGATAAAGGGTAGTTTTCCTTTCTAGAACACCTATTTATATTCCTGAAATCAACACAAATCCTGATCTCACCATTCTTCTTTCTGACAGGGACAAAATTAGCTACCCAATCATAATACCTCAGAGGTATAATGATTTGAGCATCAAACAACTTCTTAACCTCTTTCTCCATAATAGGCAACAACATTGGATTAATCTGCGTGAGATTTTGTGTGAATGGCTTAGTGTCATATTTTAAAGGTATCCTATGCTCAATGATGTTGGTATCATAAGTCTTCAGGTCCTCATACTTCCATGCAAACACATCAAAAAATTCTTTCAATAATTTGACATATTCAACCCTTTGATCTTCTGACAAACTCTTGGACAATTTTACATATTTGGGCTCTTCTTCAGTGCCTAAATTATAGTCTATCAGGTTTGCATTTTCTTTAGAACTGCTCATTTTAACAATGAAATCATTATTATGAAAGAGCCTCTCTAAAGGAACCATCCCCTTAGGAATGTGATTACTAGGCAATTGAGCAATTTTATGATCTGCAATTTTGTTTAGAAATTTATCATCATGCAGATTTTGTCCATCATCTGAATCTTGGTCAATATGCAGGGAAAAATATTCATCCACTGTCTCCAAAAACCTCTTCAATTCTTCATCATCTTCAAATACCTTCCATTTCTTGACATTGTCAGGAATGGCAGGCCTGTATTTTATCTCAACATCATATTTTATCTTGGAAGGCAGGGGAACTTTGAAATTACTTGCAAAAACAACCAATGAATCAACTATTGCATTAGCACTCCTAGAAATGTAAGAAATGTTGAATGCTGAGAATAAGTTTCCTACCAGATCCCAAAATTCGTTTTTGTAGGCCCTTAACATGACATGCTTATTCTGATAGATGTTTTTTACCTGCTGCACAATCAAATCAGCATCACCAAATATTGTTAGTCCCTCAATTTTCATGTCCCTTGCAACCCTGAGCCCCAGAACTAGAGCCTCATATTCTACAATATTATTTGTCATCTCAAACTCAAGTGTGAATGACAAGGTTATGACTTATTTAGATGGAGATATGAAGACTATTCCTGCACCAACCCCATATTTAGAATATGCACAATCAAAATACATTTTCCACAACTGAACACCCTGTCCAATTATTTCACATTTTTTTGATGACTAATTTTTGATCTCTATGGGTGGCTGAGGGGAATCAGTAAGATGAAGAATACTAGACCCAAAATCAGTATCAAGAACATAGATGGAATGGTTAGTAGGATTGTTCTCATCACTAATGATATAGGCCAATTGAGCTTCTCTATACAGTCTCATGTGCTCACCCCCAAAGACTAGTATTGTAGCGTAAGAAATATCTATTTGTAAAGTCCCCCCTAACCTCTTGATCCATGATCTAGGCAACAAAATCCCAAATTTGGGGGGTACATCTGCAACTACAATGTCCATGACCATGTTTTTCATAGGAAGTTGGAAAAGTGTGACAACTGGATCTTTAATAACCCCAAGACACTTTACTTTCCTTGAGTCAAAAGAGTACATTTCATGATAAGTTTTAGTTATTTCCAAGCCCAATTCATCCATGACAGCCTTAGGCATCAGATTATGGGATGCACCCGAATCCATAAGACAATTGTGCAAGATCTTATCATGCACATTCAAAGAAGTGTAAAATGGAGGAGAAGAATCATCTCTACCTTCCACCATGGGTCCCAATATTACTGCATGCTTTTCATCATGTAAATTGATAGAATCTGAAGGAGTTGGATGAGAAGTGGGCTACATAACCTTCAAAAATGATTTTTTGAACCCTTCATTTTTTTACTAGTTCAATCAAGGGAACATGAATCTTAATTTTTTGAATTTCATGCTCAAAATTGAAATTAGACAGATTTTTCAGCATCTTTCACTTCATGTGCATGAGCTTTTATCACTGGTTGTTTTTTTTGTTCTCCTATTTCTTTGGAAAGGGATGCTTTCATAGGAACATTTGTATTTTTGGACCGAGGGGATGTATGATCCGGATTATTTTTGGCACGAAATGCGAGTGGAGATATAATAAAGAAATGCACATAGATATCATAGATATTCAATAAGATAACATAAATGTATCAGAGATTCAACCATAAACACAGATATACAGTAATACACGATTTATATTAATGAAAGAAATGTATAGAGACTATAAAAACACAGAGTGAAAGACTCGCTAGAATGGTGGCAACTTATCTCTGAGAAGAGATGTGACGGCTACTCGCATTCGCAAGAAGATGGTTACAATGAGGCTCTGAAGGCCTTTTTACAATAAACAAGAATTCCAAAAACCCTAGACATCCAAAAACCTAACCCTAGGAGATGAAGCGCCAAAAGTCATGTGGGCCCCTGTTTGGGTAAGTGAGTACATCAACTTCCCGGGGTCGTAACTTTTTCATACGATCTCCGTTTTAGGCGTGTGATAGCTCGTTGGAAAGGTATTGTCGAGGAGATTCATTTTGGGGGCTCAATCATGCCTTTGGATACCATTGAGAACCTCGATCTTGAAAAACCTTCATTTGGGCCCTCAAAATGGCCCCAGAAGTTAAAAACTGCTAAAAATAGTAAATTGCCAAAATTGCCAGAAAATTGTTTTGAGTCAGTCGAAAAAGGCGGGTGGCCACTGATATCCACCTGGATCAATCCTCCCTCCTTAGGAAGCAATGGTCTCCATTGCGTTGAGTTCCCGGGGGAGAGGGAAAAGCGTTTGTTGAATCTGCATCTTGGTGAGCTGCTTGGCTTGCTGGAGACATCGCACTGCTCAGTTTGTGGAAGTTTGTCACGAACCTGTTGAGGCTAAGGTTGTTCAACAAGTCGGGCTATATGAGAGGACGATGCGCAAAGGAATCTTTGCGTTTTGTTGCAACCTTGTCAACTTACTTCTATTTGATAGAAGGTGCTTGGGGCAAGGCTGTAGTGGTTGCAGTGTCCTTCTGTTCTTCTTTTGAACAGATTGTGAAGAAGCTATATTTTACAGTATGAGATACTACCTTGCTACACTTTTTAGGTGGAACAGTAGTTGGAAGTACCTCTAGTATTCTGTACAGATGACCCCCCAGAGAAACAATGACACTGTGGGGTCGAGACTCATAAAAAGCATGGCGCTTTCACATATATGGTTGGCCCAAGAGAACATCACAAACATCCAGTGGAGCAACATCACATAATACCTCATCCTTGAAGGGCTAGATGTCGTATGACAATCGCCACTGTTGGCTGATACAGAGATCTTGTCCTTGGCGAAGCCACCCAATGTTGTATGGTTGTGGGTGTGGTGTTGTCGACAATCCAAACCATTTGATGACCTCTACTGAGATGAGGTTCTTCTAGCTTCCGCTATCAACAATAAAATGCAGTGGGGTCCCCTTCACCCACATCTGTGAATGGAAAAGGCGCTCCCCCTCTTCAGGATCTGTTGGTTCTTCCGGTTGAATTGCTGCGGTCATGAAAATAATAGTGGGGTCCACATCAATGATCTTGAAAAACCTAGATCTCAAAAAACCTTCATTTGGGCCCTCAAAATGGCCCCGGAAGTTAAAAACTGCTAAAAATAGTAAATTGCCAAAATTGCTAGAAAAATGTTTTGAGCTAGTCAAAAAAGGTGGGTGGCCACCGATATCCACTTGGATCAATGTAGTTTTCTTCTCAGCATTCTATTTTGATCTCAAGTTATACTTTTTTCTGACCTTCTATTTGGTAAACCTGATCTTCTTGAGCCAATTCATCTATTTGGTTACACATCAAGTATTCCTCATACTCACGTTGAGTAAGATGAGGTGAGTTAGGTTTATCTGTAACACAATGAATTTATGGTTCTACTCCTTCCACCTCTTTTGCTTCATTTTCTTCATCAAATAGATTATTCTGGAAAGGGGCTTGAACTCTTTCATCTTCATTGTTCCTACGGTCTCTTTGCAAAACTTTAGGTGGATTATTTTTCCTTCTAAACTGGTTTCTGTTTCCAAAGTATCGAGGATTTATATTGGCTTTTCTCCCTTCAAGCTTTAACCTTTCCATATCTGCAGATAATGACTTGACCAACTTGGTCAACTCATCAACCTTTGGATCTGTACCTGAAGCATTTGAAGGAGAAGCTCATGTTTTCTATTTTCTCCTCTCCCTATCAGATCTTCCCCTCAAATTATTTTTTGCTAGTATATTGATTCAACTTCCAGGGAAACATATTGCATATGAGCCAATGTTGCAGACCTTCTTTCTCTCAACAATAGATAAAACTCTGGGTCAAAGGCACTTGCATAATTTATTTTTGCAGAAGTCTCAGTGGGCTTAATCTCGGTAGGAATATTATTGTACATTTTGTTGAACCTTTTAGAAAAATCAGACACAGATTGACCCTCTTTCCTTTTGAGAGAACCAAACTATGTAATATAGTACAACAAATCTTTCTTGTCACCCCAATACCTCAAGAAAGCGTCATTCAGGGCCTCAATTCTAGCTATTGATCATGGGAGTAAATTTATAAACCACGTTCGGGCTTCCCCATCTAGGCTTTGCACAAAGACCCTCATCTAGACATCTTCATTTTCAATGTTGTGGTTATCTGCATAACTATAAAAGGCAACAAAATGTTATTCTGCAGTAATATCTTCTTCTCTAGTGAATTTGGGCATGTACTTAAGGTAATATCCAACTGGGAGAGAATTCATGGGTTGAGGAAGCACTAATGGTGCATACCTAGCAACCACAAGGACATCCATTTTTTTCAGAGGTTGATTCACTCTTGCCATCTTAGGAGAAGGGGGAGTCTAGCTCTTAGGAGTTGTTGATGAGGCTACAACAAAGGAACTAGAAAACATAGTAGAATGAGGAGAAGAGGGTTGTGAATTTGGTGATCCTATTGGAGTTTGAGCAGAGGATATAACTTGATCTGTTTCAACTTGAAAATTTTTAGGCCAATCAACACTTAAAACATAAAGAAAAGGGAATTCCCATTCCACCCGCTCTAATTCTTTCTCAACACTTTCAAATACAGATGATTTTTCAAACTCAACAAGTAATGGAATTTAAGAAGTCTCAAAACTTTTCTCTTGTAATCTAGGAAGAGGAAAAATAATTTCACTAAAATATTCTCTTTCAAGACTTTATAAGACTCAGACTTGAAAGGGATTGGGTCAATTTTTGATGTTTCTGTCGAGGTCTTCTCAGGGAAGGAAGTTCATTTTCCTTTAGTTTTAATGGACTTGAGTGAATTAGTATTTGGAGATCCTAAAGCTGGGAAATATTTCGAACTTTCAAGTCTGAACCATTTAACAACTTCATGTGATGCAAGGAAATCAAAACTTTCAAGGCTCTTTTCTTTCAAATCAGGAGAAAGATGTGTATGTTCAAGAGGATGACCTTCTAGTTGGAATTTCACAGGGGTTTAAACCTCAGACAAATGAACAGATTTATAAATAAAAACTGGTGTATGAAAGACATAATCAGGTAGGTTCCCAGTATTACTTGAAGATTTAGAAGATGAGGCTCCTTGCAAAGCCTTTCCCTTATTTAAGATTTTCTCTGGGTCTGGTACAAGTGTGGAAAGAGGTGAATGTGGATTGAATCTTGTTCTTCTTCTTTTAGGAGCCACAACTGAATATGGAGTCACCAGGTGCACTATGTAGTCTCTTCTGTTATTGGTTTTTGTACACCATCAAAACCAATACTACGCTTGTCATACATCCCAGGGAAAGATTTTCAATTTCTCCTCCCCGACAACAACGCCATAAATGTTAGCACTAGAAGTCTCACCTAGACTGTTATAGGTGCGAGCCTAATACACATCAGAAATTTGTAGTTTTGTAAAAGATAATATTTTTAGTTTTAGGTGTAGCGAATGGATGAGGAACTCAATTCAAAGTATCAAGACAAAATCTCCATAAAAAATACTTCAACAAGAAAGGCTTGAACAATCTCTGATCAATTTAAAGGATAACAACGAAAATATGGAAGAATGATCCAGATGGATATCGGTGGCCACCCACCTTTTCCAACTGGCTCAAAACAGTTTTTTGACAATTTTGACAATTTACTATTTTTAGTAGTTTTAACTTCCGGGGCCATTTTGAGGGCCTAAATGAAGGTTTTTCTGGATCAAGATCCTCAATGATAGCCAAAGGCATGATTTATCCCCCAAAATGAATCTCCTCGATGATACCTTTCCAACGGGCTATCACACACCTAAAACGGAGATTGTATGCAAAAGTTACGACCTCGGGAAGTTGATGTACTAACTTACCCAAACGGGGCCCACATGACTTTTGGCGCTTCATCTCCTAGGGTTAGGTTTTTGGATGTCTAGGGTTTTTGGCATTCTTTCTTATTGTAAAAAGGCCTTCAGAGCCTCATTGTAACTTTCTTCTTGAGAATGCGCGTTGCCGTCACATCTCTTCTCAGAGATAAGCCGCCACCATTCCAACAAGCTTGTTTCCGCTGCATTTTACAGTTTCAGCTTATTTCGTTATTGAATAGAAAACCAGTTTTACTGTATCTCTATTATTTCGTGTTAAGCACCTGTTAATAATTTGTATTCATTTTGTTCTACTAATAAAATTCGGATCAAAGAATGAAGAAGAAAATGTGAATATATGAACCAAACTACTTCAAGCACTCTAGCACACATATAGAAGAAATATTACTAACAAGGAACCTCCAGGTTAACAAGATGATATGTTTTGACAAAACTTGCATCAACAAAAGACAGTAAATCATTCATTGTAATTCCATAGAAACTAGCACTAAATATAAATCAATTACCGGTAGACAACATCAAAACAAGAGATAAGGATAACATGTAATAGTAGAATAAAAGATGATCATTAACCATTCAAGAGTCTTAAATATGTACATACATTGTCTGGAAATATTTTACAGTATGAAAGAGTAATATGGATCTCACAAAAACCACTTGAACTCTCCTATGGAGAGTTAGATTACATCTTAAATAGAAAAAAACATCAAAAGTACCTCTAGGACTCACCTCCTAACTCCTACATTGGATTCTACACCTGGGAGAGGCGTGGCAACAGTCAAACAAACCAAAATCTAACAAACTACTAGATTTCAGGAGGATGTTGGCAGTAATAAATACAATTGAAGCCAACTTATTGCATGAATATTTAATGGAGATAGTTCTTGGGCACAAGTGTCCCTTGATGTTTAACTGATCTCCGAGGAGTTACTGGAACCTCTTCTAACAGGTGGAAACCCTCCTACGGCTCGAATTCCAATTAACTTTCAAGTTCGTAGCAAGTGTGCTGCAAACTGTTCCAATTTTAGTAGTTTCAAGTGTCTTCAACAAGATGCGCTATGAACTTTCCTATAGATATAATTTTTCCTTCAAAACATAGAAATTGATGTAAAAAATGTGAAAGAATCCTTAAAACCTTTGTTAATTCCTACTACAACCTATAAATCATGAAAGTGACTTGAAAAATAACATATGGGCATGATTATAGAAACATAAGACAAAAACACTCCTTTAGGGTTATAATCTTGCATATATAAGAAACCATATAAAAATTGATTATGTTGATGCATATATGATGCTTAATCTTTGTCTCCTAGTGGCCACCCGAGCGAACATGTCCAAGTTCTATTTTTCAACCTGTTCCTTCAAATGTTGCACTTCCTCCTTCAACTTCCTGTTTTCATCTTGATAATCTCTATTCTTCATGTACACATTCTTCATTTTTCTATGAAGAGGTAAGGATCTATTATCCATGTGATTTTCCTTTGTAACAGTTTCTTCACCCATATCTATAGTTTTCTTTAGCTGAATCCTGACGTGCAAATTTTCCTTTTTTAACTATTCATTCTTAGCCCTTACATCTTTCAGCTACCTCTCGAGCCTTTTGAAAGTGGAATTAATTTCATCAGAAAGAGACTTGATCTCAATAATTTCTATTGGCTTTTGAAGAGGCTTGGTTTTTGTTGTTGGCTGAGCTGGTTCTCTGGATGCACTCTCTTCCACAAAGACATGCTACTTAATTTTTGATCTGGTGAATGGTCTTTTAGGCATAACAGATTCTGCAGGAACAGGTGGGGAAAAAACAAGTTTCTTTCCCTTCAGATTCCTTGCTTTGCTAGAGGATGTCTCCATAGGTGAACAATCTGCCATAGGAGAAGTTTCTTCATCAAGATTTTGTGAAGGGACTTCACCTATATTATCAGTTGACTGAGATGAATTATCCTTTTTAACCATCTTCCTCCTTTTACTGGACTCTGTGTGCACAAACTTTTAAACAGAGGTAGGTGTCTCTCTCTTTTTTTTTGGTGTATTGACAACATCTAACTAAAAGCATGATGCAACTAGGAAAGCATCCCAATCTCTATTAGTCTTTTTCAGTTCTTCTAACACTATCATCTTGATCAGAACATAATGAAAGAATCTGGTATCTAGATAGTTATACTCGCCTTGAACTTTATCTGACATCTTACCAAGGCTTCAGAGCAGATAGAAAGGTAGATTCAAAGGATCTTTTCCAGTAAAATGCATCAATATTCTAATATGGTATTGATAGACCATATTAAACCTACCTTCAAAAGTAAAATACCGTTGAATTACTTTGATCATCTTATAAAAATACTCAAGCATATGATTTCTAGGCACTCCCTTGGATAGGTTATCTTCTTGATATTCAGGCTTTAATGAATCCTTAGAAAATTCATACTTCAGAGACCTGGCATTGAACTATGTTTCTCCCTAAACTGGTATCTATGTAGTTGTAGAAGTCAACTACTATGTAACCTCAAATTATAGTGTACCAAATTTGGTATTTACCCCATTGAAATTCAATGCAAACTGCTTGACAACCTCATGTTGTCCTCTCTGCATCTTCTCGCAAAAAGCTAAACATCACACTCTTTGAAATGCCTCTTTAAAAGATGGATTTGAATTGAATAGTTGCGGGTCATAGGGATTAGCCCTAACAATCTACCGTCCTTTATGAATCTTCTTCCCTTGCTGAGTGTCCATGATATCTAAATAAAAAACCTTTTTTCCGATAACAGTTGCTACTAGAGTATGTGATGGAAACTGATGAATGTAGGGTTTTACTACTTGATTTTGCAAAAATTAAGGTTTGCTGGAAAAATGATTTTATGCTAAAGAAACACTACAAAAACTGGAATGAGACTGAAGCTAAGATATTGGAGGAAAATATGGAAACCCAAAAATGAAAGAAATCTCAAATAGACAATTTTTTGAGAAACTGTGTAAAACAGGGAGTTTGCAACGTGATTTCTCAGTTCACATTGCACTGATTAAATTTGCAACAATGAATTTTATACTAGGGTTTTCATCAGAAGGCTCTTAAATTTCAAAGGTATGGAGAGGAATATGATCTTGAGTGATTTTTTTTTTCAAAATTGATTGAAAATGAGGTCAGCTAGGGTTTTATCAACTAAGAAAAATAGGGGATTCATAGCGAATCAAGTTCGCAACGCTAATAGTTCGTAGCAATAAGTGTAGTTTTCAACGAATAGAAAGTTTGCAACAACTAGGGTTTGATGGTAAAAAGTTTTCAGGTAGTGGAATTTGAACATCAAGCAAGGTACCTGGTATATAAATCTCACTCATTGTTGCAGAAAACCAAACAATCGATCCTTTAAGATTTTAATCCACCATCAACTACTACAGGAGAGTTCGTAGCGCCGAGTGTCTATAGCAAGAATCAATTTGCAACGCACTTACAGTTCACAATGAGTTGAACCAATCTGCAACACA
>JASDQU010105403.1:52486-86363 GCA_032191745.1 Picea mariana | reverse complement strand
GTAGGGAAGGCGACATTGTCGACTGACGCGGAGGTCCCGTCCTTGGTGCAACCATCCGATGGTGTATGGTTGTGGGTGTGCTGTGGTCGGCAAGCCCAACCGCTTCACGACCTCTACCGAGATGAGGTTCTTTTGGCTCCCACTGTCGACAATGAACTGCAACGGGGAACCCTTTACCCACATCTTGGAATGGAAGAGACGCTCTGCCTCCTCTGGATCTTCTGGTTCCTCCTTCTGGATCTTCGTGGTGGCAACAATGGCGTTGGGCTCCGCATCGATAATCTTCTTCCCCCTGTCATTCCCCTTATCAGGTTCTGATTCAGATTCGGAGCATGCATCCGATTCAGAAGCCTTCAACTCGGCTACTAGTGACTGCTTGGCCCGACACTCACTTGTGTTGTGGGTGGAGCTCTTATGGAACTCACACCACTTCCCCGTGTCCTTTTTTGGCTTCGTGGTGTTGTTATTTGCTTGTGGCTTTGGTAGGTTGTCCTGGGCTACCCCGCCTTGGCTTGGTCCTTTGTTTTGCGGTTTGGGAGTACCTTTCACGTGCTTCTGATTTGCAGACCCAAAGTCTCTCTTCTTCTGTTTGAACTTCTGCTCAATCTTGGCAGCATATTGGTATGCCACACCAAGTGAGGAGATGTCGAGGAACTCCATTTATTCTTGAATGTATCTATGAAGACAACTGCGGTACTTTAACACCAAATGTTTCTCTGAATCTTTGATACCCAACTTTGTGCGTAGGGTATGAAACAGATTCGTAATCTCATGCACATCTTGGTCCCTTCGCTGCCGCAAAGTATTCCATTGTATGTATTTGTCCTCATAGCTCCCCATGGGATAATATTGTTCCTTGATGGCGTCTCGGAAAGAATTCCAAGTGGGTGTGGCTGAGAACAAAGAGGGTTCTCCCTCGCCCTCTTGCTCCGAGTAGGTTTCCCACCAGTTCTTGACATGGGGAGCGGCTTTGAGGAGTGCGAAAATAATATTTTCTCGATCGAAAAACTCATGAACCGAGAAATATCCTTCTAACAGATTCAACCATCTATCTACGACATCTGCATCTATTTGGCCATCAAATATGGGAATGTCAAAGTTTACTTGTACCTTAAAAGGAGTGGCACCTCCAAAGTGGCTTCTGGATGTCGATGCGCCGCCAGTCAGAATCCGTTGAAGAATCTGGGAAAAGTTGTCCATCATCGCGTTCCTTTGTTTCTTGAGGGCCTCCTCGAGCAACATTTTGATAGGATCTCCTGCTCCCTCATCTTTCTTTTCTTCCCCCATGGGCGGTCATCGGGGTTTGTGAGGATGATCTCACAAAGGTTCAACCAGATCGAGCCCCAACTCCTTATACCCTGATCTCGTTGGGGACATGCAAAGAAGGATCGAGAATGAGCAGACCGCTCTGATACCACTGATCTGGATTTATGTAGGAACACAATGAAATACATAAATACACATAAATGCAGAGATGCAGTGGAAATAAGACTTGATTTCATTAATAACAAATGACTGAAATATGCTTACAGACAGAATGGAAATAAACTAGCTAGGGCGCTGGTAGCTTATCTCTGAGAAGAGATGTGGCTGCTACTCGCATCCGTGAGAAGATGATTACAATGAGGCTCTAGAGGCCTTTTTACAATAAAAAAGAATGCCAAAAGTCATAGACATCCAAAACCTAACCCTAGGAGATGAAGCGCCAAAAGTCATGTGGGCCCTGTTTGGGTAAGTTAGTACATCAACTTCCCGGGGTCGTAACTTTTGCATACAATCTCCGTTTTAGGTGTGTGATAGCTCTTTGGAAAGGTATCGTCGAGGAGATTCATTTTGGGGGATCAATCATGCCTTCAGCTATCATTGAGACCCTCGATATCATAAAACCTTCATTTAGGCCCTCAAAATGGCCCCGGAAGTTAAAACATGCTAAAAATAGTAAATTGCCAAAATTGCCAGAAAACTGTTTTGAGCCAGTCGAAAAAGGTGGGTGGCCACCGATATCCACCTGGATCATATACATCCTATGTTTTAACAAGAAACTTACTATTTTTAGCAGTTTTTCAGTTTCTGAACTTCCGGGGCCATTTTGAGGGCCCAAACGATGTTTTTCATGATAGGGCACCTAAATTATAGCCAAAGTATCTGATTGAGCCCCCTAAATGAATCTTTGTGTCAATATCTCTCCAACGAGCTATCATGCGCCTTAAACGAAGATCGTATGCAAAAGTTACGACCCCGAGAAGTTGATGTACTACTTAACCCAATGGGGCCCACATGACATTTGGCACTTCGTCTCCTAGGGTTAGGTTTTTGGATGTCTAGGGTTTTGGAATTCATGTTTATTGTAATAATTCTTCTAGAGCCTCATTTTACTCATGTTCTTGTGAAATAGCATAGTCGTCACATCTCTTCGCAGAGATAAGCTGCCACCATTCTAGCAAGCTTGTTTTCAGTATGCATTTTACAGTTTTCAACATATTTCTTATTTAATAGAAGTCAATTTTTACTGTATATCTATTATTGTTCATTGTGTCTCTATGTTAATATTATAAATCTGTGGTTTCATTTCGTTCTGCTCATAAATCCGGATCATCAATCTTCAATCACTACTTTCACTCCACAAAGCTCCAATTGCCAATTACAAATGAAATCGTGAGAAAATCCTCTTTATATATAGTGACTTGAGTCTCTCATACAATATAATATATTATCTTTCTAACTAACTCCATGAGAATTCAATGAATAGTAAAATACTAGAGTAGTTAGATCCATGGTTGACAATATCAAAACAAGAGGATGATAGCCTCCTCAAGAGAGGTCACCCTCATCCAAAATTAGGCAATGATACCAACTCAAATATTAAATGGGTCCACATAGAATTCTCCCTCCAAGAATGGATGCATGCAAAATATAACATAATACACTTCAATCTAGGAGGATGTGCTCAAGAGTCCACCTAGAAGATCTCACAAAGTGCATCCTCCAAGGTGCATGAGAGATATAACAATAAAATATTCCTCTCAGAAGAATGCTTCATAACCAACCCCCAAAAATAGAAAGTGGTCCACAAGATGCATGGAACCAATCTACATGTGAAAATCCCAAGGCAACCAACTCCATGGATGAATGTCAAACCCCAAAATAGTAAGTGGGAAACATCTAACAAAAATATAATAGGAAGATAACAATGAATTAGGGTTTTAACTATGCCAAAACTCCTTGAAATAAATAAATATACACCTCCAAGAATAACAAGAAGTGTCTCCACACATTTTCTCTCCAAGGATATGCCCAAATATAGTAATATGACCAAGTAAATGCATGTAATGTGCCAAACACTTTATTATAAAAATCCTCCATAACCACCTCCAACTAACCCCTTCAAGTATGAAAATAAAGTCAATGAAGTAGGTTGCCTAAGCTATTAACATCAATCTGGATAAATTAGATTAATTTAACCATTGAATAGTTAAATCAACCTCAACATGCGTGCACAAAGGTTAATGCTCAAATATAACCATAGTACCCCTCCAATTAGTCACCAAGATTAAATCACTATGAACATGTGTGCCAATGAGGGGTACACTCTATAAAGTGTTGTACCATGTAAATAAAAGATGTTCTCCCTAGAAAAATTCCACCTTGGTAACAACAAAACATAGACTCCAACCTAAGGTGCACCACCACCAAGGCATTATTACATCCAAATTCATCATCCAATCTTAGGAAAATGTTAGATCATCATCAAACCATATGTACCCACCCCCCCCCCTCTAACTCAACCTTAGGAAATAACACATCAATGAGAGTACTGACATCATTAAACCCATTCCTCCTTAGGTGATGTATAGAAAATGTTACATCATTAAGTAGAAAAATTCCCACAAAGGAAACATGAATCATTCCACCATAGCAACATCATAACAAAAGGGGAGATAACAAATTGATAACACATCCAAACATCAAGTGTGTTCTTCATCACACATCCAACACATGAAAACCATGTAGAAAACCCACTCCCAGTGACACCAATATCATACATCAACACACCAGGTCACTAGGAAACATATACCTCCTAACACCATAATCTAACCCCCTGGGGGGCTAGAACCATCATCCATATCCAAGATAAACAAATATACCAAACCACACCATAATGAGATAGTATGCTCCACAACCATCCAAAGTGAAACCAATGGGTGATCAACAAGGAAAGCACATGTGGGAAGACCACCAAGAAACAAGCACAATCATCCAACCAAGAAGAAGTGAAAATGTGTAATGTCCCCATTTTCAGGGTCTCTTGCTCTCCAATTGGAGGTGACTTTCTGGGTTTGTGTCATCCTGATCAAAGGGGTATTTTGATGTTACTAGTGAGCTCAAATGGTTTAAATGAGTTATATGATGTTTTCAGATGTTATTTCGAGCTTTTGGTTTTGGCTCCAAGATTCTAGGAGGGAGTATCTATTTTTAGTAAGTCACCCAACTAGGTCCGTTTATCATATTTCATCACCAAGATCACTCTAGTGCAACCAGTTTTTAGTTTTGATGAATTTCAACCGTTCTTGTAATTTGGGAACAATATTGAGCATTATTTAATTAATTTCACTAAGGTTGTTATTTTTATTAAATTATTTAAGGGGGCGCCTTAGTGTTATAGCTTGTTGGATCCAGGATGAAAAGCTTTAAATGTTGGGATGATGAAGAGTGACTTCCAGTGCCTAGAAATGTTTTAAAATGAAATTAATCACTTTTTGAAGTTAAAAGGGTGTTTTAAAGTGACTTTGGGGGAAATATTAAAGGGATAAATTATAAAGTCACTTTAAATTAATTATTGAGCGAAAAAAGGTAAAAAGGGGATGAAAGAGAAATTGGAGCTCATTCTCTCATTATTCATGATCATTTTATAAAATACTGGATTTGGAGAGCCATCGTAGCTTTTTCTTGGTTTTGGGGCTTGAAACCCTTGAACGATTGTTTTCGGTGGTGAAACTATCCACCCTAGTTGATCAAGAAGGAGAGATCATAAAAATATCTCACTGGGATTCATTGTTGAGGAAGAATATTCACCAGTTTTATATATCTTGAGCATTTCAGAGTTGTGGAGACCATACCATTGATTCACATAACACAAAGGGGGGTAAATCCTTCACCATTTGATAATGGAAGGCATAAAGGGATATTGTTCCATCATTATCAGTCGTGAAAGGAAATAAAGGGAGGTCACCCCAATTATTAACATCTTGTGGCCAAGAAAATAGGGTTGTACCCTCTTATTATCACATCGTGGGAGTTGGAGAAGGGTCATACCCTCCAGTGTTGTATGTGGGGGTCATTGAAAGAGGTCATTTTAGTGTTTTCAGCTAGTGGGAAACTAAAATGAGGGTCAAATCATCATTACCATCCATTGGAATCATAAGAAGAGGCCACATCCATTATTGGCATCTTCTGGAGGAGAGATCATGGAAATTACTTGCAGCTGGTGTGAGTGTGAGAGAAGGGTCGGGCCATTCCTCGCTGACTATGGGAGTATTGAAGGAGATCGTCCCAATAAAGTACAAGTCATGTGGTTTAAAGGAGTGTTGATCCAATCTAGAACTAGCTACTATCACTCACATCCATTCACAACATTGAACTATGCCCATCTACTTCAGATCATAGTGGTTTTAAGGGTCTGCTACAACACATTTATTATTGTTGTCCAAGTATTGTTCTTACAAGTAAGAAAGAATATATATATATATATATATATATTGTAACTGTTGGGTTATTTGTTGTTATAACAATTTAGATGGGGTTATCATCATTTGCATTAAATGTATTTGTTGTTTTTGTTTGGTGTTTAATATAATAAAACCCCCATTTGTGCCAAATCAAATATGGAATTGTTGTGAAATTGTTTGACAAAGGATATGAACCAAATAAGCACTAAAACATATCAGCAGTGAACATAAACATATCAACGGTCCAAGAGGAGATCTTACAAACTCCCCCAACCAAATACCTCTATCAAATGATATGATGCAATGAAAATAAGTGGCTCTTTAAAGATGAATCCCCCCCAAGATAGTCCAATAGCTCCAAGGAACCAACATCAAATTTCCATCATTGCGATGAAAATCACAAAATGAAACCTCATACAATATGAGTTGTAACAAGGTAAATACAAAATATCAAGAGATTTTAGTTTAATGGCTTATGGGGTCTAGGAAAGTGGGGCCTTATCATTTCTCCTACTAGTGTAAAAGTTTCCAGTGTCACGTTTACCACTTATGCATGTGCTTGTGATTCTTATTTTAGTTGTGGTCAAGTGCAAGTCCTTGATGACTTTGACGATACCACTAGTTGGGGCAGCTTTGTCGGAGGGTATATATTGTAGCACATGAGACAATTTTTCTCATTGCAATATGTCACCTCTCTTGCATGCGATTATCAATGGTGCATAGTAAAAATAATATATCAGTGAGTTTTAAAGAGCCTTTTCTAGCTGAATTCTCCTTAAAGGAGTTTTCCAAGGAGAAATAAAATGGAGATTATTTATAAATATGGAAACAAATTTAACTTGTGTATGCTTGTGACATAATCTGTGTGTCACATATATACGATTTTAATTTTTTTTAAACAAATCCTCATTAGATTTTAGTCTGTATTGATCATGGATAATAAAAATTGTGTATTAAATCTAAATGTCTCGTAACAAAAATCATAGACCATAAGGATCTTCAACATTAGATTATAGTGATATTTTCTTAGTTTCTATATGTGCCCCAATCGCATGGAGCAAGAATGGACACAAGATTTTATGATTTTGGTGATTTACACGACTTTCTGTGCTCATTTCTTATCCACTAAAACCTGATCCCTGGAACGAGGAAATGCATACATACTTTATAAATGTTGGGCAGCAGAAGTATAAATAGAGCATAAGAAAGCAATAAACCAACAACAACAATCACACAATTTAACATATTGATTTACGTGGAAACCCAATATAGGAAAAAAACCACGGGGAAATGATAATCAGTATTCTTATTATTCAAGGGAGAATTACACTAGTCAACATAGGCATACAACCATCCTCTCCTCACATACACATTGCACTCCACTGTATTTTGTATTGACACCTCTACATGTATGTTAGTTATATAACATCAGTTATAAGGTTAAACAAACTTGTTACAACCTGATCTATCAGTTACACATCTTGTTCACTAAAGAGTGCATGCATTCACATTCTAAATTTAGCTAATGTGCATGCTACGACATGGGAAATTAGTTGGCACTTTTTCAACAATCTCCACCTTGACAACAATTTACCTGATATATCATGCCCAAATTTATTCACCACTTTTCCTGAAAGCCAAGAGAAGCCAAACACCATCAAAACTCCAACTCTTCTCTAGCAGCATTATTACATGAACATGGCTGCACGATTTCCCCCAGTATGGACCATTCTTCCTCCATCAATAACCTGTCTTATAAACAGATGCACTTGTCCCATTTTGATATGTTGGACTTTCAGTCAAATGCACAACACTTTGACCACCATAGAACACCTCATCCTGTACTTTTCCAAACTTACCCAATAGATCCTTTCATTCTTGCAAGACATAACTTGAGGTATGTCTCCTCTTGTTCAAATCTCATGAATCATAACCACATACTAAATAACTGCAACCACTATAGGTGATACTTGTGCTTCTGTGTTTGAAGCACCCATTTCCATGCTCTTCAACTGGTTTTTCCATGTGTCTACTGACAACACCAACTACACATGAAATGATGGCCATTTCCCATTGCAATCATCAAACTTCCTACTAGCATATAATACTCGAGACATATAACCCTTTTATTCTTCATCAGTTAGGAAATAAACCTGAAGAAAACTTACAATGGAAAGCCAAAGGGATTTTACCGGTTTCACATTATTCATACCGAATTTCTTGAGTATCTTCACCACATACTTTTGTTGTGATAACCAATATTACCATATTTTCTGTCTCTGTGTATTTCCATGCCCAAGATTTATTTTGCTTCTCCCATATCCTTCATAACAAACGTCCTAACCAATTGAGCCAACTTGTTGATCTCAAACATGCTTGTGCTTGCTACAAGCATACAATTTAATGTCAAGATAATAAATATACCATAAACACAATGGCTATACTGGCTTCTTGTAAATTTTGACATCATGAAGGAATCAAATATCTTGTACCATTTCCTGGCATGCTTCAGGCAATACAATGATTCTTGAGTTTGAAAACAAATCTTCTGTTGCGATTCTGAACTAACCTTTCTGGTTGTTCCATATACATCCCCTTTTCCAAAAAAATCCATGTAAAACAATTTTAACATCTAGCTATACTAACTCAAGATCAAGTAACACAACTAGTGCTAACACTACATGAATAGAAACAAGCTTTTAACAACTGGTGAAAAATCTCCATGGAAATCAATACCTTTTGTTGAAGTTTGAGTAGCTTCAGATGATATTATTATTATATTCATATTGTATTTGACCAAGGCAAAACCCTAAAGAATAATATTATATTATATTTTCTAATTCGACCCTATTGTTCCTTTGTAAAAGTCGACCCTATTGTGCCTTGACAAGTCAATTGTAAATTAGAAGGATAAAGTGTACAGGTCAGCCCTGACCTAATTCTCGGCAGTTCAACCTATATTTATAAGAGGCTAGGCGCCTCACTTGGAGAACACACACAACAAGCTCTCTCACACAGAAAATTGTGCAAGTATGAGAGAGTGACACAACTACAGAGGAAGAGTGATGCAGTTAGAGAGGGAGGGTGTTCTAGTGAAGGGTTTTGGTTATCTGGTGAGGGAATATCTTGATCTAATTGTGCGCTACTCTATTCTAGTTAGGGTTTTTTGGTTTATCTTCTGTTTGGTGAGATCTCTCTTGAGAGAGACATTGTACTTGTTGAAGAATCTATATTGAAGATGATTTACTAGGTTTTCTCCCCCACAATGGTTTCCCAGGATGAATCTTGTGTATATTGTGGATGTCTTTCTTTCAGTGATCCTTATGCATGCATTTATTGTCTTAATAGTCTAAAGTTAAAGAATAAAAAACACACCTAGCTACTTAAGAAGATTTTTAACATGGTATCAGAGCGGGCATGAAAGAAGCCATTTGCATAGTTTAGAAGAGCTCATCGGGGAAAATGAGACCATAGGAAAAATCTCCTAACCCTAGCGCATCTTTCCTTGGTTTTAGACTTGTAGTTTGACAAAGTCTTGAAAATTGCAACTAGTGTTGCAACTACCTACAACTGAACAAAACCATACAAGGTGTTTTCACCAAATTTTTGAAGGACATTGGTCAAATTAATACCACTAAGGAATTCACTTTAGGAGGGCGCACCTTTCCCTCAGAGAAGAATTCCAAAATTGATATTTTGAAAAATTAGGGTTTCCTCATAAACCCTAGTTTAAGACGTCTTGGAAGCTGCAGAATTGAAGTTGGAACTGATCACCCTGGCATAGTACACTCTAGTAAATACTACACCTTTCCTTGAAAAAATTTCATTTTTCTTATTCTATTGTTCAAGCATAAGATGGCACCCAGTACCAAGATTGATGAGAAGCTTGAAGGTGCTGACAATTTTCGAGCATGGACGTATAGAGTGATGCTCATTCTATAAGATTTTGTAAAATAATAAGTTCCAAAACCTAATGCAGATTGATGTAGGAGCATCGTCAGCGAGCACGCGTGGAAGGAAAACTCAATGCCTTGAAATCATTTTGGAATCTTAAACGCTGGCGTTTACTGTGAATCTTTTGGAGCTGATTGAAAAACGGAAGAAGATCAAACACTTGGAAGCTGAATGATCACAAGTGATCTGGGATTTTTCACTTCTAGTCTGGAATGTAATTGAACTAAGGTAGCAGTTATGTTTTGCTTTCGAGTAGACGAGTAGTCGAGGGGAACCCTAAGAACCCTCTGAGATGAATAGAGGTTTTGTATGCCCAAATGAGGCTGCTGCGAGTTAGTAGGAAATTTCTAAATTTTTAGTTGTTGTTTTGATCATATTTGTAGCCATTCACTTTTGAATGGATATAACAGAGGAAAATTGATCCAATGCATGGGATGTTATTGTTTGAAATTCCCTGTTATTGTTGTTTTCATGAATGAATGAATTTCGGTACGAATACACGAAATTGTCAGATGTTTGCAAAAGTTTCAATTGTATCTCTTCGATTGAGTCTGTGCAAGGTGTGCACACAATCTGCAAGGAGTGCTTTGACGAAATATGTTTCGATTCTGAATCTCAAAAGAGATAGCATGAAAATTTCCCTTTTCAAGGAGTGCAAAGTGACTGCTGCAAGGCGTGCACAGTCACTCGCAAGAACCCAAACCTTGTGTAAGAATCTTTTGCAAGGAGTGCACAGAATCGAAATTCGACTAAGTTTTGAAGTGGATCTTTAAGAAGTCAAAGGAGCAGAAGGAGAGAAAGCTCATGAGAGATAGCGGGAAAGATCTTCAAAGAAAGTAATAATTTTGAAGGTTTCCCGAATCACCGGCAAATATCTGTCCAGGAGGGAGCGGAGAGCATTCTAGATCGTTGGATCTAGGTAATATGCCTGAGCTTTAAGTTTCTTGAAGCGCAAAGTAGAGCAGATTGCCAAAGTTTCGAAGTCCTGAAGTGACTAGGAACTGTCCATCGTCAAGAGGGACAGGTGGTGCGAGATCCACAACTTCGAAAGTTTTGTGGATAAGAAGAAAGAGAAATCGCCAAAGATATGAAGGTCGAAGTAGATCCAGGCCATTGGTCACTGGGAGATACGTGTTGACAAATATAAGACTCCGAGAAAATTCACTTCAGAGGATTCAAAGTGCGGAGGGTGAAAAACTCCAGAAGTCTCGAAGGCCAAAACAGATCGCAACCGTCCATTGCAGAGGACACGTAGCGGGAATCCATCATCTTCGGGAGAAATATCTTGGGGGGAACAAGTGCACTGGAGGTTGAAACTCCCAAAGTCGCGAAGGCCGAAGCAGACCGCAACCATCTGTTGCAGAGGACACATGGTAGGAATCCGTCATCTTCGGGCGAAATTCCTCCAGGAGGAACGAATGCGCAGGAGGGTGAAATTCCCGAAGCCCAAAGAGCCAAAGTGGATAGCAGCCATCAGATTCAGAAGGACACGTGACAGATATCCTTGAAATTTAGGTGAAAACACTCTGGGAGGGAGAAAAGACTGAGATTTAAAAACTCCCGAAGCCCGAAGAGAAGAAGTGAACCTCAGCCGTTGATTTGGGTGGGACATGTGTCGACGGATCATCGATTTCGGGTGGAAGTGCTCTGGGAGAAAAAAAAGGTGGAAATTTGAAACTCCCGAAGCCCGAATAGCCGAAGAGGCTTGTGACCGTTGATCCATAGGGGTCATGTGTCAACATATCATGGACTCCGAGTAAAGACGCTCCGGGTGAAAGCGAGCGTAAAGAGGTTGAGAACATCGAAAGCCGAAATCCCGAAGTGAACTAGGATTTTTGATCTGTGAGTAGAGAATCGACGGTGGGGAGCCATTGCGAGGAGAGGAGGAAAAATTAGCAGAGGTGCTAGTTAGCGGCCAACAATTTTCCAGGACCATTGATCTTGCCAAGATAGGAGATTAGCGACCACGATTTAAAGGAGGTTGGGCGAGCACTTTGCCGATTATAGGGACAAGGCTCTCCGATAAATAGTGAGCACGTTCGTAGCTTGCAATTTCTATGAACCGTTGATTGACAGATAGGTCGGTGACAATCAGATCGTGACCGCAAAAAACCTGAGGGTGATAACAGGGAATGCGTTTTGAGTTTGATACCAGTAAGGTCACGAGGAGCTGATCCATCTCGAGAATAATTAACGATCCTTGACCGGGAGGTCGAGCAACCCCAAGGAGAGAAGGGGGTCTGCATCAAGTGGTATCAGATCTAAATTTTTTCTTGCAGACAACAGGAAAAGGAGAGGATACAAAGGATCTTGAAGGTGTACTCTGTTTGTGAGAGACAATCAACACAATGCCACCGAGGGGACGAGTGAAGCCACCTTTATCCAATCGTGCTGTAGAAAGAGAAATGCGAGAGATTCGTGCAATATTAGAGGTGATGGAGGCAGCGCAGAGGAGGGCACATGATGCTGGAGCCATCAACTATACAGAGAGTGAAGAAGTAGAAGTCGAAGAAGCCGCAGGGGAAAATGTTGCTGAAGAACGCTTGCTAAGAGCAGTTGTTAGATTGGGAGCTAGAGCCAAGATAGAGGCCCCAATGTATGAAGACAATTTGGATGTTGAAGAGCTGCTGGATTGGGTAATATCCATGGACAAGTATTTAGACTATGAATATGTTGATGAGGAGAAAAGGGTGAGACATGCTGTCACTAGGCTAAAAGGACATGCAACATTGTGGTGGGATGAACTGCAGGCTGAGAGGAGAAGAAAGGGCAAACAAATGATAAAGAATTGGGACAAAATGGTAGCCAAGATGAAGGCTAAATTCATGCCCAAATATTATCATATCAATCTATTCAGGAAGCTGTAGAACCTGAGACAGAAGGGTATGACAGTTAAAGAGTACACAAAATATTTCTACAAGATGAACATCATAACTGGACAAAGAGATAAAGATGAAGAAAAAGTTGCCAGGTATATAAATGGCCTAAGGTATGAAGTCCAGGATGAAATCAACATGATGTCAGTGAGGACAGTGGAGGATGCTTATCAGTTTGCACTGAAGGCAGAGGAGAAGTTGACCAGAAAACAAAGCCAACGAGGCAGAGATAGGAGCCCGAACCTGAACAAAGGAAAGGGAGTTTCCCATGAAAAGGCACATAAATCCAAAGATGAGACTGAGAAACCGCATAGTCACTCGGAAAGAGGAGGAAGTTTCCGAGGAAGACAGGGTGGTGGAAGAAGTTCTTTTAGAGGAAGAGGAAGAAGAAGAGGAGGAGAAGTAAGGTTCTATGCCTATGGAAAGACGAGGCACATGTCTTGGGAATGTCCCAAGAAAAATAAAGAAGGAGGAGGTGAAGCTCACATTTTGGAAGCACAGAGAAGGAATGTTGAAGCAGAAGGAGAAGAGGATGGAACATCCCTGATGTTGAGAAAGGTTCTCTTAAAACCAGAGGCAGAAGTTGAAAATCCAGTGCATAAGATCATTCTATTCATGACAACTTGCAAGACTAAAGACAGAGTATGCAAGGTGATAATTGATAGTGGGAGCACTGATAACTTAGTATCCGTAGAGATGTTGGAGAAATTGGAGCTGGAGACAACTGCACATCCGAATCCATACAAAGTCTCGTGGTTGCATAAAGGACATCAGGTAATGGTTACTAAACAATGCCTTGTTGAATTTAAGATAAGAGGATTTAGAGATGAAATTCTATGTGATGTAATTCCCATGGATGTATGTCATATCTTGTTGGGAAGACCATGGTAGTTTGATAAGAATGTCATTCATGATGGGAGGAAGAATACATACACCTTAGAGATGAATGGGAGGACACACATGTTGCTTCCAATAGAAGAGAAGAAAGTGAAAGAGGAAGCCAACAAAAACATACTTCTCATGAGCAGGAAGGAACTCCTGAAAGAAGTCAAGAAAGAAAATGAGATGCAATTTGTTGTGGTGAGGAAACCCATAGTTATCCTTACAAGTACTTCGATGGATGATTTACCTGAAGAAGTTTAGGAATTGTTGGATAATTTTGCTGACATAGTGGTGGATGAGCTGCTTAAGTCATTTTCACCCATCAGAAGTATCAACCATCATATTTATTTGATACCAGGAGCAAGTCTTCCAAACAAAGCAACATACAGACTGACACCTCGAGAGAATGAGGAGGTAAAGAACCAGGTCCAGGAATTGTTAGACAAGGGTTTGGTCAGAGAGAGCTTGAGTCCATGCGCAGTGCCAAATTTGTTGAGTCCAAAGAAGGATGGAGGATGGAGAATGTGTACAGACACAAGATCCATTAACAAGATCACCATCAGGTATAGATTCCCTTTGCCAAGAATGGATGATTTAATGGACTGTTTAAGTGGAGAAAATTTCTTTTTTATGATAGATTTGAAAAGTGGATATCACCAGATAAGAATGAGACAAGGTGATGAGTGTAAGACAACCTTTAAGACAAATGAAGGTTTGTATGACTGGCTTGTTATGCCATTTGGCTTAAAAAATGCCCCGAGTACTTTTATGAGGTTGATGAATGAAATACTGAAAGATTTCATTGGCAAATTCGTGGTTGTATATTTGGATGATATACTGGTCTTTAGAAGGACTAAAGAGGATCATTTGAGACACTTGACACTAGTGATGAGGAGACTACAACAGGAGAAGTTGTTGATAAACCTGAAGAAATCATCTTTTATGAAGACAAAGTTCATTTACTGGGGTTTTGTGATCTCTTGAAATGAACTAAAGATGGATCTAGAGAAGGTGAAAGCAGTCAAAGAATGGCCATCACCAAGGAGTATGTTTGAGCTTAGAAGCTTCCATGGATTATAAAGTTTCTATAGGAAGTTCATCGGAGATTTCAGTGGGATTTGTGCACCAATTATGGATATAGTGAAGAAGAGGCGCAAGTCTTTTAAATGGATAGAGGAGGCCAAAAAGAGATTCAATATACTAAAGGAGAAAATAACAGAATGACCAATTCTAGTCTTACCAAATTTTGGAAAGACATTTCAAGTGAGATGTGATGCAAGTGGAGTTGCAATTGAAGCAGTTTTGAACCAGGATAATAGGCCCGTTTCCTATTTCAGTGAGAAGATGAATGAGACTGGGAGAAAATACTCCACATATGATAAGGAGTTTTATGCCATAATTCAAGCCCTGAAGAAATGGAGGCACTACCTTGTTCCACAAGAATGTGTCTTGTATAGTGACAACCAAGCTTTACAATTCATAACCAGACATGAAAAATTGAATTAGAGGCATGCAAAGTGGATTGAGTTTATGCATAATTTTACTTTTGTCATAAAACATATTGCTGGGAATGTTAACAAAGTTTTTGATGCATTAAGCAGGAGATGTTTGATTCTGCAAGAGTTTCAGGTGAAGACCTTGGGGTTTGAACACCTGAAGGATATGTATTGTAATGATCCATATTTCAAGGAAGCATATGAAGCATGTGCAAATCCTGTGCTGAGAGACATGAGCCAGTGGACATCGTATATTATTCAAGAGGGTTGTTGTTCAAGGGAAATCAATTGTGCATACCAAAATGATCAATGAGGGATAACCTTTTGAAGGAAAATCATAGTGGAGGATTGGCTGGACATTTCGGCCATGACAAAACATTTGCACAGTTGAGCAGTTCATACTATTGGCCAGGTATGAGAACAAAAGTGATAAAATTTGTGAACAGATGTAGAATCTACCAACATGCAAAGGGTAAAAGACAGAACATTGGATTGTATCAACCATTGCCAATACCAGAGAGGCCTTGGGATGCAATAAGCATGGATTTTGTGTTGGGACTGCCAAGAACACAAAGAGGATGTGATTCCATATTTTTAGTGGTGGATATATTTTCAAAGATGGCACACTTTATCCCATTCCAAAAGACTAGTGATGTGACACATGTTGCAAATTTTTTTTTCAAGGAAGTTGTGAGACTTCATGGACTACCCAGGAGCATTGTCTTAGATAGAGACACTAAATTTGTTGGTCATTTCTGGAGAACACTGTGGAAGAAGTTGGGGACAGATTTTTCCTTTAGCTCATCTTATCACCCTTAGATAGATGGATAGACTGAGGTGGTAAACAAAAGTTTGGGAAACTTATTGAGGAGCCTGGTCACTGAGCATCATAATCAGTGGGATGAGATTCTGCCACAAGTAGAATTTGCATACAATGACTCACCAAACAAGAGAACTGGAAAGAGACCATTCCAAATATTGTATGGAATGCAACCAAGGGGAGTATCTAAGTTGAGAGAATTGGAACAGAGTGAGATCAGAAGTGCTGGAGCAGAAGATTTTTCTGCAGAAATGCAGAAGCTCCATAGCCATATTAGAGGAAAGTTGCAGAGCTATAGCCAAGAGTACAAGCGCAAAGTTGATCAGCATCACAGGGAACTTCATTTTGAAGTAGAAGATCAGGTTCTGGCACATCTCATGAAAGAAAGGTTCCCTAGGGGAACATATAACAAGTTAAAGATGAAGAAGATAGGGCCATGTAATATCCTAAGGAAGTTTGATGCAAAATCCTATGAGATTGAGCTGCCAGATGATGTGGGCATATCACCCATATTTAACATTTCAGACCTGTACCCTTACAGGGAAGATGACACAGAGGGATCAGAAGATCAAGAGAATATTCAATGGGAGAAATAAATGCCTATAGTAGAAAAATCACAGATGGAGAAGATAGTTGATCAGAGGATTGGAAAAAATACTAGGAGGAAGACCTATTTTGAATATTTGGTCAAGTGGAAGGGACACCCAATAGAATATGCTAGTTAGGAAAATGAAGCTGATATCGAGAAACATGGAAAGTCAGTGTAGGATCTCATGGACATGAGTACATGAACTTTTGTCCAGAGGAGTATGATGTAGGAGCATCGTCAGTGAGCATGTGTGGCAGGAAAACTCAACACCTTGGAATCATTTCATAATCTTAAATGCTGGCGTTTACTGCGAATATTTTGGAGCTGATTGAAAAACAAAAGAATATCAAACGCTTGGAAGTTGAATGATCACAAGTGATCTGGGAGTTTTCACTCCTAGTCTTGAATGTAACTTAACTAAGGTAGCAGATAGGTTTTGTTTTTGAGTAGACGAGTAGTCAGGGGGGGCCCTAAGAACCCTATGAGATAAATAAAGGTTTTGTACGCCTAAATTAGGTTGTTGCGAGTTAGTAGGAAATTTCTAAATTTTTAGTTGTTGTTTTAATCATAACTGTAGCCATTTACTTTTGAATGGATATAACAGAGGAAAATTGATTCAATGCATGGGTTTTTATTGTTTGCAATCCCTTGTTATTGTTGTTTTCATGAATGAATGAATTTCGTTACGAATATATGAAATTTTGAGATGTTTCAATTGTATCTCTTCGATTGAGTCTATGCAAGGTTTGCACACAGTCTGCAAGGAGTGCATTGACGGGATTTGCTTCGATTTCTAAGCTCAGAAGAGTTAGCATGAAACTTTTCCTTTGCAAGGAGTGCAAAGTGACTGCTGCAAGGCGTGCATAGTCGCCTGCGAGAACCCAAACTTTGCGTAATAATATGTTGCAAGGAGTGCACAAACCCAAAATTCGACTAAGTGTCGAAGTGGCTCTTTAAGAAGTCAAAGGACCATAAGGCGAGAAAGCTTAGGAGAGATAGCGGAAAATATCTTCAAAGAAAGTAAGAATTTTGAAGGTTTCTCGAATGACTGGCTAAGATCCATCCAAGAGGGAGTGAAGAGCATTCCAGATCGTTGGATCTGGGCAAGATGCATGAGATTTAAGTTTCTTGAAGAACAGAGTAGAGCGAACTGCCAAAGTTCTGAAGTCCCAAAGTGACTAGGAACTGTCCATCGTCAAGAGGGACAGGTGGCATGAGATCCACAACTTCAGAAGTTTTTTGGATAAGGAGAAAGTGAAATCGCCGAAGAGCCAAAGGCCAGAGTAGATCCAGGACATTGGTTGCCAGGAGATACGTGTTAACAAATCTAAGACTCTAGGAAAATTCACTTCGAAGGATTCCAAGTGCAGAGGGTGACAAATTCCCGAAGTCCCGAAGGCTGAAATAGATCACAACCGTCCGTTGCAGAGGAAATGTAGCGGGAATCCATCGTCTTCGGGTGAAATCTCTTCAGGGGGAACAAGTACGCTGGAGGTTGAAACTCTTGAAGTCTCGAAGCGGATCACAATCATTCGTTGTGGAGGACACGTGGTGAGAATTCGTCATCTTTGGACGAAATTCCTTGAGGAGGAACGAGTGCGCAGGAGGTTGAAACTCCCGAAGCCCGAAGAGCCGAAGTGGATAGCAGTTGTCAGATTCAGAAGGAAAGGAAACAAAGATCCATGAAATTCGGGTGAAAGCACTCTGGGAGGGAGCGAAGACTGAGAAATAAAAACTCTTGAAGCCTAAAGAGAAGAAGTGAACCTCAACCGTTGATCTGGGTGGGACACATTTCGACAGATCGACAATTTCGGGTGGAAGTGCTCTGGGAGAAAGCAAAGGTGGAAAGTTGAAACTCCCGAATCCTGAATAGCTAAAGAGGCTTGTGATTGTTTATCCATAGGGGTTATGTGTCAACAGATCGTGGACTCTGGGTAAAGATGCTCTGGGTGAAAGAAAACATAAAGAGGTTGAGAACCTCGAAAGACGAAATCCTGAAATGAACTAGGACCGTTGATCTGTGAGAAGAGAATCAATGATGGGGAGACATTGTGGGGAGAGGAGGAAAAATTAGCGGAGGCGCTAGTTCGCAACCCACAATTTTCCAGGACCGTTGATCTTGCCAAGAAAGGAGATCAACAACCACGATTTAAAGGAGGTTGGGGGAGCACTTTGCCGATTCCGGGGACAGGGCTCTCCGATAAAGAGTGAGCACGTTCGCAGCCCACAATTTCTGTGAGCCATCGATTGACAGACAAGTCAGTAACGATTAGATCGTGACCATGAAAACCCTAAGGGTGATAACAAGACCTGTGTCTTGATTTTGAGACCAACAAGGTCCCGAGGAGCTGATCCAACTCAAGAATAATTAACGATCCTTGACAGGGAGGTCGAGCATCCCCGAGGAGAGAAGGGGGGGTTTGCATCAAAGACGAGGCCAAATAAAAGTACAAAAAGAACCTAGTAAAGACGAAGAGAATCATTGTTGATTCTATCAAGGATCATTTGATCCCCCATGTCTCATCATTGACAACTCCCAAGCAAATGTTTGATGCCTTATCCAGATTGTATGAAGGAAATAATATCAATTAGAAGATGACCTTGAGAACACAACTCAAGAATGTGAATAAGAAAAGTTCAGAAACTATCCAATCACAATTCACAAGAGTGTCTCAAATCAAAGAAGAAGTTGAGTTGGTAATGACTACATTGAATGGTCTCCCCAGATCTTAGGAATCATTCATTCATGGTATATGTTCAATAACAAGGCTAACAAGGTTTCACATATTGTGGGAGGATTGCACTTAGGAAGAAGCTAGATTGGCAGCAAAACAAGATAAACTAGGCGATGAAGAAAATCAATCCCTAGAAGCACATACCAGAAAAGGAAAGAACAAGAAGGAAGTTCACTCACATAAGAAACCTCATGGATTACAAAAGACTCACAAGTTCAAGAAGGATTTCTCAAATTATAGATGTGTCATTTGTCATAAGATTGGACACATTGCCATAAACTATCCCAACTCCAAAGGTCAGGTCAAAAAAGGAAAGTATAAAAGACATCATGCTTATGCCACAGAAGATGATGAACATGATCATGAGAAAACCAAAGAAGAAGACTCAAGTGAAGAATATGTTTTGATCTCAGCTCTTATAGGTACAATCACTCATGGAAGTGACACATGGCTTATTTATAGTGGTGCTTCTAAGCACATGACTGGTTATAAGGAACCTCTCTCAGTTCTAGTTCAGAAAGATTCACCTCACAAGGTGAAGCTAGGTGATGACTATCGATATCCCATTAAAGGAGTAGGAGAAGCATACTACAAGTTAGACTCCAGAAAACCTATGAAGATGAAGGATGTGTTGTATGTACCTGGTTTAAAGAAGAATCTCCTTTCTATCTCAGCTTTAGATGAGAAATGATTTAGAGTTGCTTTCATTGATGGTGAAGTTCTCATGTGGCCTAGAGGAAATTCTGTTGATGATGTTGTAGTGATTGGTGTCCAAGAAGGAGGATTATACAAGTTAAAGGGACACTCAGTTTCAACGCTAGCACACAATACAATTACTCCAAGTGAACTATGGCATATAATATTTTCTCATATACATTACAAATCCCTACCGATCATGAACAAGATGGTGACAACTTTTCCAGAAATCCAAGTGGAACATGAAGGCATATGCAAAGGATGCACACAAGGAAAGAACGTGAAGAAACCATTTCCAAGCAATGATAGGAAAGCCAAGGGAGCCTTGGAAATTATACATTTAGACGTGTGTGGACCGATGTCAGTTGCTTCACTTAGTAAGTATGTATACTATGTTTCAATTATTCATGATTTCTCACGTAAAACTTGGATTTACCTTTTGAAGGCTAAAATTGAAGTATTCATCAAGTTCAAATAGTTCAAGGAAATTGTTGAAAACCTATCTAAAAAGAAGATAAATATTTTGAGATTAGACAATGGAGGAGAATTCACTTCAGATGAATTCAATGAATTTTGTAAGAAATTTGGGATTAAAAGGGAGCTCTCCACTCCCTACAATCCTCAACAGAATGGTGTGGCAAAAAGAAAGAACCGTACAATCATGGAAGCAGTGAAGGCCATAATTCATGATCAAGAATTACCGATGCATCTGTGGGCAGAAGCAACCAGGAACGATATGTATGTGCAGAACATAAGTCCCCACAAAGTACTTGGGAAAATCCAGAGGTTGATCACTTGAGGATATTTGGCTGTCCAGTATATGTGCATGTCTCCAAGGACAAGAGATCGAAGTTGGAACCTTCAGGGAATAAGGGTATATTTGTTGGATACAATGAGACATTGAAGGCATACATAGTTTACATCCCTAGTCATCATCAAATTGAGACTAGTAGAGATGTCACCTTCGATGAGGATACAACTTTCAATAGATCAAGACAAAATCATTCATATGAGATTCATGATGAGGAGTATGAAGCTCCCATAGTCACAGATACAGATGCAGGTGATGATGTTGTACTAGAAGATCATGATATGGAAGAACCACATATACCTACAGACTTATCCCGAGAGATGAATACCAAGAAGAGAAGATTAGCATGGGCTCAGAAAATTATTCAGTATGTAGAGAAGTATGGTGCTCCATATGGATCCTTCAGAGAAATTAAGAGGCCACGACCTTACTCTAGCTATGTGAAAATTATAAGTGATATCATTGATGTTGAGCCTACCAGTTATAAAGACGCTGCAAAGAAGAAAGAATGGAAGGATGCCATGGTTCAAGAGTATCAGTCTATTGTAAAGAATGATGTTTGGAATGTGGTTCCAAGACTGAAAGCGAAGACAATTGTAAGTTCCAAGTGGATTTACAAGATAAAACATTCAACAGATGGAAGTATTGATAAATACAAGGAAAGGTTCATAGCACGTGGTTTCTCCCAGAAAGAAGGAATAGATTATGAGGAGACATTTTCTCCTGTGGCCAGATACAATTCGATTAGAGCTATACTTGCGATAGCTACAATAAAGAAGTGGAAGGTACACGAGATGGACATGAAGACAAATTTTCTAAATGGTGTAATAGAAGAAGAAGTGTGTGTGGAGCAACCACAAGATTTCAAGACACATGATAGTGAGACACATGTGTGTAGATTGAAGAAATCCTTGTATGGGTTAAATCAAGCACCCATAGCATGGTATGGTAGAATTGATAGCTTCTTGATGAGCTTGGACTTTACTGAGAGTAAAGAAGATTTCGAACTAGACTTCAAGGTTGTGGATGGTGGACCAGTGATACTACTGTTGTATTTATATGACATGTTTCTAACATGATACGAGAAGCTCATCACTGAGAGCAAGAGGAAGCTTACTATTGAGTTCGAGATGAAAGACCTAGGCATAATATATTACTTCTTAGGTCTAGAGGTATGGAAGAGACCGAGTGAGATTTTCCTTAACCAAGGAAAATACGTTGTTGAGATTCTAAAGAGATTCAGAATGATGGATTGCAAGGCCATGCCTACACCGATGGTGAAAAATATGAAGTTGTTGAGTGATGCATCTTCAAAGACAGTGGATGCCACCATTTATAGACAGATGATTGGTTTTTTGATGTGCTTAACGAACACGAGGCCAAATATATGTTTTTCGGTGAACACATTGAGTCAGTATATGGTTGAGCCGAGAAGTGTTCACTTGGTTGCAACAAAACATGTGATGAGGTACCTGAAGGGTACAATTGATTATGGACCCAGATATGCTTTAGATCGTGAGATAAACATGCAAGGATTTATTGATTCAGATTGGGTCGGTAGTGTTGCAGACTAGAAGAGTACATTTGGATGTTGCTTTAGTATGGGATCAACCATGTTTTCATGGTTCAGTAGGAAGCAGACTAGTATGGTGCTCAGTACTACTAAAACATAGTATATAGCAGAGTGTTCAACTAGCAGCGAAGTAGTGTGGCTTTGGAAGCTGGTTGTAGGATTGTTTGATCTCGAGTTAGAGACGACTTGTATCTGGTGTGACAACCAAAGTTGTGTGAAGTTGACAAAGAACCTAATGTTCTATGACAAGTTCAAGCACATCGAGATCAAGTACCATTATATCAAATATATGGTACAGAGGGGAGCAGTGAAGCTCTAGTATGTCACTACAAATGAGAAGATAGCTGACGTGTTGACCAAGTCTCTGTCGAAAGTGAAGTTTGTGTACTTCAGAGATAAGATTGATGTGGTCCAGAAGAACGTCCCTAGTAAGAGAGAGTGATGAGTTACAATTGTAATCCAGGGAAACAACTTCATCATGTGGTAAATGCAACGGGTCGTCATTCATGAGCATGTTACGACTACTCTAGTGAAAAATTCTGGTATGCAGAGTTACTGCTACTCTAATAAAAAATTATGGTACGTAGAGGGCTACTCTAGTGAAAAATTTTGGTACGCCGAGTTACTGTTACTCCAATGAAAAATTCTGGTATGCAGATGGATACTCCAGTGAAAAATTTTGGTACACCGAGTTATTGCTACTCCAATGAAACATTATGGTACGCAGAGGGATACTCCAGTGAAAAATTCTGGTACGCCAAGTTACTTCTACTCCAGTGAAAAAGTATGGTACGCAGAGGGCTACTCCAGTGAAAAAGTATGGTACGCAGAGGGCTACTCTAGTGAAAAAGTATGGTACATCGTGTTACTGCTACTCCAATGAAAAAGTCTGGTATGCAGATTGCTACTCCAGTGAAAAAGTATGGTACACAAGTTACTCACTGTGGCACTAGTCAGCATGACCTTGCACGAGGTTAGAAGATGCCATGCCTTCATGGTTGGTTAGTTACTTGTATTTTTAAGCTAGTGGGCCAACCTGTGTAGTTGGAGGTGTTTCCTATCCTTGGGCTAGATGGGTAGTTTGTGCGCACTACATCGCTTAATCCTCGTGATTAGATGCATGGTCATTGTGGACCAGTTGCATGGTGTGCCAACCAAAGGTTACTAGTTCATTGTGGAACTAGATGCCAGATTTTGTATGAGTTGGCAAGTGAAAGCCCCGTGATGACACAAAGACCTAATGGATGATGAGACCCTGAATGTTGATGTGGTTACAAAACTTATTCAATATATATTCGTGGAAATTCAACAAGTCAACGGTCAAGTGTACAAAAGAGCATAAACAGTCGTGATGATCATTCCAGAAGAATAACTTCCTTGCTAAGAGGGAGTGTTGAAGTTTGATTAACTTCAAAAGATATTATTATGATATTCATATTGTATTTGACCAAGAAAAAACCCTAAAGAATAATTTTATGTTATATTTTCTAAGTCGGCCCTATTGTGCCTTTGTAAAGTCGACCCTATTGTGCCTTGACAAGTCAATTGTAATTTAGAAGGATAAAGTGGATAGTTCGACCTTGATCTAATTCTGGGCTATTCAACCTGTATTTATAAGAGGCTAGGCACCTCACTTGGAGAACACACACAACAAGCTCTCTCACACAGAAAAGTGTGCAAGTCTGAGAGAGTGACACATCTACAGAGGAAGCATGATGCAACTATAGAGGAAGGGTGTTCTGGTGAAGGGTTTTGGTTATCTAGTGAAGGACTATCTTGGTATAGTGGTGCACTATTCTATTCTAGCTAGGGTTTTTTGGTTTATCTTCTAGTTGGTGAGATCTCTCTTGAGAGAGACATTGTACTTGTTGAAAAATCTATATTGAAGAAGCTTTGTTGGGTTTTATCCCCCACGAGGGTTTCTTGGGATAAATCTTGTGTATATTGTGGATGTCTTTATTTCAATGATCCTTATGCATGCAATTATTGTCTTATTAGTCTAAAGTTAAAGAATACAAAACACACTTAACTGCTTAAGAATAATTTTAACACCTTTCAAATACCCTTTTTCTACCAATCATGCTTTGAACCTTTCATCTTTTACTATTTTTGATTTTATAAAAGGAGATTCATCAAACACTACATATTTTTCGATGATGATTATGTGGGAAGTAGGATCCCACATTTTGCATCCCTTAACATCATCACCATATCAAAGATCTACCTGTTTGATCTGGGTCTTACATAGAATGTTGATAAACATCACAACCAAATAGTTTCACATTTGAGTAATCACCAGATGACCTATTCATGCCTCTTCTAAAATCTTCCAGTCTTTTGCAATTGATGGTGATCGAGTTACCCGATAACACAACCTCTTTTTTCCACAACTATTGCAACAACTTGGCATTACTGAACATGCCTATTCGATCCTAGCTTCATTGCAATACTTTCCAAATTCCATGGATATGAACCTACCTTCATCATATATTCTCAAACACTTGATTGACCTGCCAACACATCAGTCTTTCTACAGACCAACCTTTCTAACCTGGACACACTACTCCACCTCGAACTTTGCATTCAAACAACTTTGACCAAATCCGGCCAAACCAACCCAAGTGAAACTTTGTCGCTCACCTACAGAGACTTTACATTGGAGTCTCAATGCTCCACCTTAACACAAACATTCCCTTGACCAAATTCGGCCAAGCCGACCAAGTAAGCCTTCACTGCTTACCTCCAGGCCCATTTACAATGGATTTCACCAAGCCTTTTTTAGGCTTCATTACATGCAATCCATGGACACAATACCATGGGCTACCCAAAAAATATGGACCCAAAAAACCACATGCTTTGACCTAAAAAACCAGATTTAACTCATTAACTCTTTCACCGAGTCAAGGTTAACCCAACATACACGCCCCCCCACAAATTCAATCTACCTAAATCTATGTCTAGACTTTTCATAGGTGACCTGATAAACCATGGTTACGCTTGCCTATCCAGGTCTTATAGACGTATGCCCATTTACATGCAATCAATAATTTTGACAACTCCAAGGTAAATACATTTTTTTTTTTAGTATTTCACGATGACTCAACCATCATCTCCCTGCAACTTCTATGTGAACATCGTTGGTGAGACACAATAGACAGATAAAACTTCATCAACCATACATGTAGGTGGTGAGTTCTCTTTGGATGCTTGTTTTCTTTTCTAGCAATCCTTCTTGAGATTCCCATATTTGCCACAGAACCAACATTTTCCCTTACCCTTATTGTCTTTTGAATTAGACCTGGTTGTACCTTTTCTGATCTTGGCATCCTTTTGTAGATCGATCTCTAACCACCATTGCTTCTACTTTTGAGGTTTCTTTACTGGATCTTCTCCTCATTTCCTCAGATGACAGAGCTCCCACAACAATGTCATAATCAATGACATCTGTTGAGTTGAACCACATAGATGTGACCGGATGATCCCAAGACTCATGAAACAAACACATTAGCATAACTGCCTTGTCCTCATCTTTGTGCTTTACTTCCATACTAGATAATTGACAAATCAGAGTATTGAAAACAATTAAGTGATCAACAATTTTTGTACCTTCTTTCATCTGTAAGCTATACAACTGCCTCTTCAAGAAGATTATGTTCATCAAGGACTGCCATCTACAGAATCTCCAGTCTATTCCACAAACTTGTTGTTGTCTCCTCTCCAATGATGTTAAACAAAACTTCATTTTCCAGACACAAACAAATGGTATTGAGAACTCTTGCATCCAGATCTTCCCAGTCCTCATCTGTCATGTTTGCCGATTTCTTTGACTTTCCCGCCAAATCCTTTGCAATCCTTGTTGCACAAGCATATCCCGCATCTTGAGCTTTCATAGCTCAAATTTATTCTTGCCGTTGAATTTCTCCACCTCAAACTTATAACTCTACACTTTCACCATTAACACAAACCAAAACACCCAAACTAAAATTATAATACTAAGCCTTTATATAAAAAAACCAATTTTAATTTCAAAGTTGAACCCAAAAATAAAATATTAATTTAAAATATAAAAGAAAACTTTTAAAAAATACATCCACCTCTTCATATAAAGATATTCACTTATATATATAATGATCCTTTTAATAAAGTTTACCAAGGCGAATCTCATGCATAATAAGACAAAAGTCCAAACTCATGCGTCATATCAAAAGTCCATTTTTTAATTACAAAAGTGATCCGTTATATAATATAACTCCACCTTCATAGCTCATGTGTATAACAGACAATAACAAACCTCCTTCAATATAACTCGTATTCAACAGAAGAACTTTTCCACAATTATCGCGCCTCTTTGTTTATCGTTCTTTTCGCACCAAGGTCAACGCTCCTCCCTGCAACAGAGTTGCATTTTCCTTACGGTCTGCCTCACTTTGATCTAGCGACCGACGGTCCTTTATATGACAACGGCCCTAGCGACCGACGAATTCCTCTGCGGATCCTTCAACTCTGCACTCGGCTAACCAGTTCAATTCTGCTTTCTGCTAACGAGTTCTGATACTACTTGTTGGACAGCAAGAGCGTAAACAAAGATTTAATAGGAAAAAAACCACGGTCAATACAGGAAAAAAACCACAGGGCAATGATAATCAATATTCTTATTATTCAAGGGAGAATTACAATAGCCAACACAAGCATACAACCATCCTCTCCTCACATACACACTGCACTCCACTGTATTGCATCTTGACATTTCTACAAGTATACTAATTATATAAAATCAATTATACGATTAAACAAATTGATTACAACCTGATCCATAAATTACACACCCTTTTACTGACTAATGCATGCATGCACATTCTAAATTTAGTTAATGTGCATGTTACCCAATGAAAAATTAGTTGACACTTTTTCAATACTAAAATGACTTTTCAACATTTCAAAAAAACCAAAAAATAATAAACGCAAATTATTAATACATACATATAATTATTTAATCTTCTATTAATATACAAATTCTCGATTTCGACTATGTCAAAAGTTTTGGAACATTCCCAGTGTTTCGAGTGGAAACTCCTCTCGAACCATTGGGAATCCTCTGGAAACGTTGGGGACCTTTCAAAACTTGTGACATGGTTAAAATCCAGAATTTCTACAAGAGTATATTAACAATTCTCGAAAGGTTGGGAACATTTCAAAACTTCTTTCTACAAGACTACGGTGATCTGTGAAAATCTACTCAGTCAAAATCCAGAATTTCTATAAGACTACGATGATCTGTGAAAATCTACTCAGTCCAATTAGTATACTTAATATTTACTGCAGGATTTCTACAAGACTACGATGATCTGTGAAAATCTACTCAGACAAAACCCCGAATTTCTACAAGACTACGATGATCTGTGAAAATATACTCAGTCCAATACAATATTGTTAGTATACTTAATATTTACTGTATCACTAATGCCTTTGAAAAGGAGGAATACATAAAAGAGGGTGATTTGAGCATGTGGAGTGAGGAGATTAAGATAAGCATCCCAAAATGCATTAAAGTGGCTCTTCTAAACCCAAGTCCCCAAGATCATAGAGATCATGTATTTAGTGCAAACACAATGGAGGTTGAAAAAACATTATATCAATGCAGATTTGATGGAAATTAGAGAGAGCCATGAAATCATGATGGAAATTATAGGATTGTGCAACACATTATAGGATTGTGCAACACTAGAGTATAGGATTGTGGAAATTATAGGATTGTGCAAAACATTATAGGATTGTGCAACACTAGAGTATGATGGAAATTAGAGAGAGCCATGAAATCATGGAGGAAGCTTGGAATTCTCAGACATCATTCAAGGGGACAGTATAGCTAAAGCTAAATGATGAACTGAAGCATTTTACTCGTTTGTAATGCCCCTGCCTTTGTTGATTCTTGTGATCTGTTTTAACTTCTTGCTTCCAGGGATATGGAAAGGTTCACATGTGTTCGTAGGTAGGATAGTATCACGCAAGTAATTTTCAACCATTGCATAGATTCGAGGCTTGGAACTAAAGGTAACACACGCTTGTTACTTAGATTCTCAGTTTTTATTATTATCCTTGAGAGCCTTGAACCAACATTTCTTAGATAAGGAATTAGAGGCATTTAAAGTGACTTTGACTTATCATAGTATGGGCTTTGGAGTTTTGGACTGTTATCCGAGTCTTCACCATGATACCCAAGTTTATCAAGAGGAGATTTCTCGGTTACTTTCCAAAGGGTTGAAGATTTGTGAGAAAGTTGGGGCAAGAGAAGTGGGTTGCAACAGTAGGACAAAGGTTGGTGGCTCCTCCAAAGCTTAAACCTATCCAAGTGATAGAGCCAAGTGAGAGTGGAAGAGCTCTTCAAGAATCAGGTGGCAGAGTGTTTAGGAAATTGAAACCAAAACAAAGAAAGCCTGCTTCAAGAGTGGGAGTAGGGGTAAAAATTAAGTACCGTGAAAAATTTCATAGGAAATGTTTGAAGTCTTCCCACGAAGAAACTTTGGTTATACTAATACTATTAATAATTTATTTTTAAAGTTATGGCCAAATCACACATCAAATTGGTGTATGAGAATCTCTTATTTATGGGACAAGGGACTTCCTTCGTGCAATAATTGAATTGCTAAAGTTTACGAAGGTGTACATACCCTACCCCTCTGAATTTAAACCCGTGAAAATCAAATTTTTAGTTGGACTTTTACATCCAAAGCATCTTGCTTATTTATTAGGAGAAGATATTAAACAATATTTATGATAATATCAATAACACTCAAGTAAGATCAACAACACTCAAGTAAGGCTCAAATTGATCTTTGGATATAGTCAAGGATGCATTAAGCATTTATACAAGGCATGGAAAAAAGAGTAAAACAATAAATGGAAGATTTAGTAGAGTAGATTGCGTCTCTCAAAGAAGCAATTAATTCATAGGCTTCGGAAGTCTAGGGGTTGAAAGGAAAAGTATATTGCATAACGGAAATCCTTGCTGCTAAAAGTAATCAGACCTGAAGAAAACCACTTATGGTAAGACCTTCATGATTGATACTGGTGCTTAAAGTCAAATGTGAGAGAGGATGCTGTTTGGTTTTTATCTTTTTGGAATGGATTCTACATATAGACTAGGTAGATTGCCTGCTTACTATGCAATTATATGTTGTCTCTTGATTCTGTGATTGGAAAACTCAAACAAATGAAGGGAGAATTTTGGGAGCCTATGGACTTTTGGATTTTACCCGGTTTAATCAATGGAGCAGCCCCATGACCTCTGCCATTTTCTTCAGATAGATTTTGGCCTACGGTTTCACTCACTTTTCGTCTAGTTAGCTACGTGGAACATTGTCACGAAGATACCACTTATGAGAAAGCTTATGCCTTGCTATGCTTATGTTGTTAAATGCTATTATAGGATTATGATATTAGGTTAGGATTTTGTGTATGGGATATATAAAAGAAATGTCCAGAAAATATCTAGTAATATCTTGTAGGTCATGTCTACACTGAACAGTGACAAGCTTTAGACTTTCCCAATTTTGTATTATATTGTACTAATAATGTAATTTATTAGTATTTTTATTTTAAAAAGAAGAATTTCTCTTTCTCTCTATATAAGGAAGCTCAATAGGATAACTTGAGTGGGGGAGTTCTTTGAACTTGTTAAAAGGTCTTATTGAGATGTCCCTATGAGGCCAGGATGTCACACTATTTGACCATCAATTCATTTACTTTTCCATTTATTAGGGTGCAACGAAAATGTTTANTATATATATATATATATATATAAGAGCTTGACCTATCCACACTATTTTGACCATCAATTCATTTACTTTTCCATTTATTAGGGTGCGATGAAAATGCTTATGACCAAGCCTTACTATCTCATGAATGACTCCCATTTGAAGAATAAAAGTTACTTGAATTGTATTAGAAGAGAATGGAACCTTAGCCCAAGGCCAAGAGGAGAAACGACGAGATTGAATGGTGAGAATATGCCATCATACCATCTCATTCATGAGGGGCTATGGTAATTAAATTACCTAAATCTGGTGTTGAACGACTTCAATGCAACTCTTTCAATGAAGAGTTGCAACACATAGTTGGCAAGCTTCAGTGACATTTGAAAGTTGATGAAATTGAATGCACTAGGGGAGCCTAGTTGTGAACAAGACTTCATTGGCTCAACATGGGCATCTGGGCAACACATTTTTTCTTCAGAATGTTGGCTTCTAATGTAATAAGAAATATCTTTTCATTCAACATTCTTAATGGGATTCTTACTGACCAAGAGACATTGAATAAGAATTTTCCACTCACTACAAAATGTTATTTCAGGGATGGGATCTTACTATGGAATGTAGGGTGGTAATGCAAACTTGTTTGTATGTTTTTCCTCATAAGCTTTATAGAGCCTAAACAAGGATGTGCAAGCAATCACTAACCTTGGATGAGTTAATAGTTATTTTGTTAGATATGGAAGAGTATTTTTGTGTGAATTTTACAAAGCAACTTGGGACTTTGTTAATCCATACATACTCGAAGTGTACAAGGAAGCAATTGTGAAGCAATCATTGGGGTTCAACATAAAAAAAAAATAGTTATTCGTTTCATATAAAAAGATTGGGACCCCAAGCTTATCACCAATGGAAACTTTCACTCTCTTGAATGTCTCTTATAAAATTTTATCAAAAGTCTTGGTCATGAGAGTTAAGCATACTTTGCATAAATGCATTTGTCTTGAATAGGCTTGCCTCATTAGAGGATAGCTTATTTTGGACAGTGTCATCATTATGTAGGAAGGTATAGAGTGGGATAGATTTATTAAAAGTGAATTCGAGAAGGATTATGATAAAGTTGAATAGGCATTCATGTTGACCATGCTTAAGGAATTGGGTCTTTATTTATAGGCACTATTGAACTTTATTTTTGGAAACATCAATATGCCTATCCATCAACTTATGAAAATATGAAGTGGTGGCCCTAATTTTGTCTATCTATCAAGGTTTCCCATTGGCTCCTCTTTATGTGGGATACATAATTACTTACAAGGTGGGATAAGGACTCATCAAAGGAATTGCTCTCATTGAATTGGGAACTAGACAACTTTTCAATGGATATTTTACACACAACATCCTTACTCACTACCTTAGATAAGAAAGAATTGGTGGACAACACCATGGAATGTCTCTAATTTTTTGCAATGTCTCTAGGTCCAAAATTTGATAGGCCAAAGCTTAGTGCCACACAAAAATTCCTTGTGAAACATGTTTATTGGTAGACCAAGGCTAGTCATGGGTCCAATCAAGGTAGATCTTTAAGTTCCTACATATTCCTTATGCCTTCTAGGTGTCATCTAAAGAATTGTGGAAGATGGTTATTCAGAGAATGGAGAAAAAAATTGAGAAATGGTAGATTGGATATCTATCCCTAGCTACAAGGGGTCATATTTGTACTATGATTTTAGTTGCAACTAATGTATTACTTCTTTTGATGTGAACCCTTGGCTAGTGCCTACCAACACCTAGAAAAATATCTTTCAAGATTCCTTTGGGCAAATATTATAGGTGAAATTTCACCATGTTATTTGGAATCTTTGTCTCTCTCCCAAGGATTAGGGGTGGGGGGCAAGCAAGGATGGATATTAGCATAACCCACACTCACACTAAGGCCTTTTGCACTAATTGGGTGATCAAAACATTGGAAGGGAGGGAGTTTTGGAAAATGATTCTTTACAATTGTCTCTATTGAGGAGATTCTTTAGGAAGTAAGCCATGGTTAGGCCTAAAATTGCAAACTCTAGTTGTGACCCTGGTGGTGGTTAAATTTAAAGGGACTTTTCTTTTTGAGTATTTGGAAGGCCTAGGTGATCAGTAAGATATTTCTAAAATGTAATGCCGACAATTCAAATTTGGTCTTTCTTTCAATGAACACTAATTATGGCAGGCTCCTATCTGCTTAGACAAAGGAAAAACTCTAGTCCCAACCTTACATTTCTTCATAAAATGAGTTATATTGTTTTTGATTGGAGTTGACAGAGTGATTCCAACTTGTGAAAGTTGATAGGGTGGTATTGGAGCCAGTGAAGGAGATTATTCCAAACTCCCTTGTGATGAAGTTGGGACTTTAGTCTTTGGTGTGTTAGTGGAAGCAGTAGAATCAAAGTAAAGCCAAAGCCTTAAGGAAATATAAGGAAGATAATGGTCAGAGATGAATGTGTCATAAACCTATTTTTGATGCTTGAAAAACTAAGTTCTAGAGACTTAAGTCTAAGCAAGTAACATGGCTTTATAGATCATGTAACATCTAAAAATCTCTAGTAGAACCAAAACATGGATGTTTTCCTTGGTCCCAGATCTTAAATTATTTTGAAATCTCTTCCAATGAAGTTGCGACTTCAATATTTGGCGTGTTTATCGAAGCAAATGAATTCAATTACATCCAAGGCCTTTAGGAAATATAAGGGTGTCAATGGTTACAACTAAATAAGTCATGAGCCTATTTTGGATGTTCGAAAAAATGAGTTATAGATGCTTGAGTCCATATGTGCGACATGGATTTATAGAACACATAACTTTTGAAAACCCCTAGGAGAATTAAAACATGGATTTTTTGCTTATCCCCTTATCATAGGTGGCCTTGTTGTTGGCCATACACTGGTCCATCTTGGAATTCCCAAACCCTTGTGTCATTTTTCTGGGTGGCACAAAAGTCTTACACATCTTTTCCAATGTTGTTTCTTTTCCAAATGGTCCCATCTCATGGAACTCTACCTTTCTAGGAAAGACACTATGTTGGGCTATCAAGTTTCATGCTACATGGAAACTTATTAACATTGAAGTTTTATTTCTAATCTGGAAAAATTGAATTTTTGTTTAATTGGACCAAGTATTTAGGAATCTATCTTGGTTGATAGTTTGTTGATATGTGCTAATATTTCAGTGTATATCATTGCACATGCCCAAAAGGTGTTGGATGTGGTGCACCTTTTCCAACTTTTGGAATTTCAATGAGGGGCACCTTGCACCACAATTAGAGAGCCTCTTGTTGAGTCTCTAGTGTGTCCACCTATTCGAGGTAATATCAATGCAATGATGGGAGGCCAAGTCATATAATGCATCATGGATTGTGGGAAAGGTGAGAACTATACCACCTTTGGCCTCGCAGTGTTCCATGCTAGAATTGAATAACAAATGTTTGATCATTGCTTTAGAAATCTTAGAGAATGATAACGAATGAGAAAATTATGGTTGGGGCATTAGTTTTCTTGACATGGAAACAATGAATGACAAGTGGGGTCATTCCAAGAATGGCGAAGATGGCCCTCCAATTGATGTGGGTCTAATCCCAATAACACCCTAAATGATTTTTCAAACTTTATGTTCTTACTTGTTTTGTGTGTTGTTAGCATATTCCTACTTTCAAGAAAAAATTTCATGTATGTGAAATTACTAAACGTTGTTTTCAAGTTGACTTCAATGGTATAGAATATGATATTCAAGATAAAACCATACAAAACAATGTCATTGCATCAAGGTTGGAGAATGGATTGTATGAGTTGGATATAATTCTAGTGAGGTTAGGAGCATTGGTGGCAACAAAGAAGTTATGGTAGTTAGATATTTTGTGGTATGAGAAGTATGGTGATTTTAAAATTTGTATACACTCGTCTTTTGAATAAGAAATATAGGGCTTCAGGTCTACCATA
>JASDQU010105403.1:32755-48242 GCA_032191745.1 Picea mariana | reverse complement strand
TGAGGAAGGAGTGAAGGGATGAGCTGGGGCACAAAAATGAGCAACTTTTGAAAGACAGTCAACAACCACCATGATGAATGATTTGTTACTTTCTTTTGAGAGTCCTGTGATAAAATCCATTGAGATTTCGATCTAGATCTATGTTGAGATTGGTAGTGGTTGCAATGCCCCTTGCATCTTCATCATCTCTCCCATATTTCTTTGGCAAGTGTCACAAGATGCTACGAAATCCCGAATATCTATTTTAATTCCTTCCCAAAAGAATGAGTGCTTAGTTCTTTCATAGGTTTTATGAAATCCAGAGTGACCTGCTATTGGTGATGAATGTAGCTCCTCTAAGATTGTTGTTTTAAGGCCAAATCCTTTTCTAGAAAAATGTGCCCTCCATGCTGCAATGTACCTTTTTTCCATGTATAACCTTGAGGTGGGTTGGAATCTTCCTGAAGCCATTGGATCTTTTGCCTTAAAGTATTGTTTGACATCCATTCCCTGTAGGCTTCCTTGAGGCATTCTAGACTTCCTTGAGGCATCCTAGACTTGGTAAGGATAAGGTAAGGAGGGATCTCGCCTCCTCAAATTGCCTAGATAAAGCATTAACCACAACATTTTATTTACCCTTCTTATATATGATCTCATAATCATACCCCAACATCTTGGTGACTCTTACACATTATTTTGTCGCAATTGATAACGTTCACCTACTTTCCATCATCCAAAGCTTAAAAGCCATGATCACTGAAGAAAGATATTTCCTTGAAAGAAGTAAGGGTTTATTTAAAAACATTATTTTGTGAAATTGTCGCATGTTGCACCACTACAAACAATGACAGTGTCTCATGTTTCTAGTTCACATGGTGTGACATTGTTTGAAAGGGAGGAAAAAGGAACAAATTCGCAAAGTTTCTAGAGAGAAGCTTCGGATATGAGGTGTCCTCCAATTGGTTTGGATCTCACCCGTACTCCTTATTTGTGGAGATCCTAACCTCCTCTTCAATCTATAAAAGGAGACTTCTCTCATGAGAAAAGGTTAATAGCTAATGGAGAATAACCAGTAGTGAGTAATGGTTAATATCTTTAGCTTCTGATTTGAGATTAAAAGATTGTTCTTTGGCCTTGAGAGATTTTTGTGTCAAAGTATTCAGTTGATGGTGATGGAACTCATGGAAGCAATGTGGGTATTGGAGCAATGAACCGTTGGAAAGTGCCTCACAACACCAAGGCAATGGTTGTAACTCTTCCATTATTATTAATGCAGTAACATGTTTTCTTTCCTATAAAGATTGTTGGTTGTAAATTTTCTTTATTGTATTTCTCCTTGATCATTTGTATAGATTTGTCAAAGTATTATTGTTGCTTTCACTGGTTAGATTGTTTTCTTATGTAGGTTTATATTCAAAATCTGCTTAATCAAGCTAGGAGCTACAATTAGAGAGGACAATCGTCGGTAAAGAGGTATGAGTCCTTATTTATCAGTATTTTGATTGTATGAATCTAAGGAAAGTAATATGTTCTTTGTTGTTTTGTTCTAGCTTTGGGTTCCCAAGCTAGAGAGATTGGACTGTGTCTGCATTGACTCGTTTATCTGATAATAAAATTGGCGACTCCGTTGGGGACAATCCTCCAGATTTGTTCTCTGGATCTCACTTCCTTGTCTTGTTTTAGCTCTTTGATTCATTGCTTGATACTGCTTGAGCATTAGACCTTGAAATTCACTGGAAACTTTCCATAATTTTTTGTCTTTTCAAGCTTTTATTGACTGTCACACCCTCCATTTGAGACACAAAGCGACATCGTCGCACTGTACTGGCCTGTAGCCTACGACACTCTCTGTTGTCGCACTGTGTTTCACAATAGCCCGTGAAACTACTTGAAAGAACAAGTTTTTATTTACTTTCCTTCCCATATTTAAGATCTAGCTCTTGTTGTGAAATTTAGGTTTTCTTTACGATCTTCTTGACAGTTTTAAAGTTTGATTTTGACCATTTTTTTCATTATTGAATTTTTTTCATTGTTAGCTTTGTTTTGGCAATTTTTGCTTACTTCTGAAAGGGGTATAATCTCTTAGCTTAGTATTGGAGTGTCTTTCAGTCTGGCTTTTGATTGTTATTCCCCAATTGTTTACTTCTAGATTATTTGGTGAGAAGAGAGTTTTTTCTTTTTCTTGAATACTTTATTTTCCAAAACAAAAAATTTACACATTGCCTAGATTACTTTTGCTTTTAAAGAAACTTGTTGTTTTTCTATTTAGCTTTATCTTTGAAAACAAAGTTGTGATTCTTGCACTACATTAGTTGGAGGGAAAATTTAGTTGTTTTGAGTAGTAAATTTCTCGGTATTATGAAAATTTGGGACATTGTGCATTCGAGAATATAAAAGTTTTCTCCCTCTTGTAATATAGGTTTCATTGAAGTGAAATATTGCATTTTGTCTCTTTGCATCATTTCAAGTCGGTCAAAACATCATCTTGTCCATGCCATTTTCCTTCTCGAGTAAACAACAACCATAAAATCAACGCTAATAAAATTTATTCGAGTTTTTTTGACTGGTAGCAAACCAACATTCCATTAGTTGTAGGGATTTGGAATAGGTATTGAGGTTAACTCTCCAAAGCTACAAAACAAACTTAGAATCCTAAGATAGGGAAAGAAATCCATTTGCCACATCATTTTTATGGGAGGCCCTTATCACACAAGGGTCAATCACGAGGTTGCATTGGGGCCAACAGAGTAATTAACCATGCTTTGTTGGTCTTGGTGGCGTGGTCTGCACGTATTACAAACGATGTTGAAAGACACTCGGGGATCACTTGAGAGGAAACTCTCAAGGGGATTTTTGGTCTTAATTGCCTTGCCCTTGCATGTATACTCGACTGTCGACTGTTTCCCCACACTTTTCTTGTTCTAAGTGGTAACCTTAGTGGCTTTTTTCTTTAGGATTTATACACAAGGTGACGATGAAGGGGAAATATGTGTTGTACTTGGGACATATGTTGTTCAAACTCACTCGGGCTCCCTGGAGGGTGACCCACAGTTTTACTGTGAGGAAGCTTGCACCAGGGTGTAATTCTATTAAGCCGGTCGCCAACATAACTGTTCCACCCGCTCTATCCCAACCCTTTCTCATTTTGATCTCACGATGTTGGATTTCATCACCAACTAGTGTGTCATTGTGAGAAGATATTTTGTTTGTGTGTTTGCTTCCTAGAATTTTTAGCAAGTCTTGTTTCTTTTCCATAGTAGACCATAGGTATAATTGGTAATTGTTAGTAAAAATTGCAGTGGTAGAACATCTTCGTCATTCTCGTAGAATGTAGTGTTTACCCCTGAAACTACCAAAAGTATCACAACCTGAAAATTTAAACATTGAGACTCCACAACTTGAACCTATACAACCCAAAAATACAGAACAATTTGAAGCAGTAGAAGAATCTGAGGTAGTACAAACTGAGACTTTAGAACCCGAGGAACCTGAGATTGAAAGCATAGAGACTGTTGATCCTGAACCTGTTGAACCTGAAATATTTGAGAATTTTCCACTTTCACTAAGTTTAGTTTCAACACCTTTCTTTTCTAGTCCTCAACACGATTTTCCTTCTCCAAGTTCCATATCTATCCCATCACTTGTAACTCCTCGAAACTATATTGTTTCAAACAGGTTGGAATTAACTCCTATACAGGTTAGTTCTCACAAGTTTTTCTCTTTAGAGGTTAGTCTCGTTACTGTAGAATATATCCCAGAAGAGAGACGTCTACATTTTAATCTACCTATAACTGACTTAGAAGGACCTCTTATCCAATTACCTAAACCAATTGTATATCCTTGGCGAGACAACGCTTGGTATCAATCCTTAATTGTCGATAGTCGAACTCCATTTTTACGTACACCGTCATCTTTTTTCACTGCATCAACCATGGATCAGTCGACATCTACAGAATCTATATTAGGAAGCACCGAAATGAAAACCTTGCCTCTTACTATGGGTGGAACTTCTATACACAGTGGATCTAGCGTATCTTATGATTTTAGTGGACCTTCCATACCTCTCGGGTATCAATCACTCAACAAAACCTTTTCTGGAGCTTTGACCAGTGCCTCACTTTTTCATTATCCTCCTTGGTCAACTGGTATGCCTGGTTCGTACAGTACATCTATGCCAAGTATGGTACACACCTCACAAACTAATGTTGCTCCTGGATCTATTCAACAACCTAGTTTGACGAGTGGGATGAGTGTTCCAATTCAATTGTCTGTAGGACCATCCATGTCTTTGACCATTAGTCAATTGTCTGTAGGACCATCCATGTCTTTGACCATTAGTCAACTGTCCGTAGGGCTATCTGTGCCTTTGACTGTCAGTCAATATGCTATAGGATATGTTCCTGTTGGGGGGAAGCCTTTTGTAGGACCATCTTTTCCTACTTGGGGGAAACCTCCATTAACTGGGATAAATCCTCCTTTTGGACAACAAACTCCTATTGGGAATTACCCTTCCGGAACATATCCCCCTTTTGGTCAAAAATTTCCTCTTCGTCAACAACCTCCTCTTCGTCAACAACCTTCTCTTGGTTAACAACCTTCTATAGGAAACCCCACTGGAGGACCCTCTCAATTAATATTTATGCAACCCACTGGTACCCAAATATTTGGCGGTGCTTCATTCCCCGGAATGGGAATCACTCCATCAAATTTACCTCAGTGGGGATAGTGGAACTCAAGTGCTTATTGGACAACCCTTCCACACATATACTCCTTCAGCTCATGCTACTGGTACACAAACGGATATGGACCACCCTTTCAAGATTATCATTCTGGTGGAACTCAGATGCTCGTAGCACCAATGTACTCTCAACAAGGATATCCTCCTCTCCCGGGAGTTGATCCTTGCGCTGCTTACCAATATCCCATGTTTCAACAACCTGTATTTAATCGACAGTTACCATTCCTGGCAACATTAGACTTACTCGACCTATCACGGCTAACGAATGATCCCATTTTTCATTCTCCTTTTTGGATGCCTATCACTACCAAGTTACCAAGTGATATTCCAAAATTCAATGGGAAACCTGGAGAAGACCCATCAAATCACATCATGACTTATCATTTATGGTGCTCTTCAAATTATTTAAATGATGATTCTATCCATTTACATATTTTTCAATGCACTCTTAGTGGGAGTGTTGCTAAATGGTATATAGAATTACAACGAGGAACATTTCAAGACTTTAATTCATTGCCAATAGCTTTTTTGAATCACTTCCAACTGCCCATTCATTATGAAACTGGCACAAAACTTTACAACCTCATTCCAACAGTCAACATCGACTCATATTTCTGATCATATCCATGAGTGGAGACGATGACATCGTTTGATTAAAGCCAGTATACCAGATCGATTGTTGGCAGATTGGTTTACTAAGTCATTGTTACCTCCTATTGCCTGTGATGTCGCTATGGGTGGCGTTGTAATTGAGGAGCAAGCTATCGCCCATGCTCAATATTTGGACCTTCTCTATTCACAATCTAGTACGTTATATGATCTGATTCTACAGGCTCCTCGCCCATCGACTAATCCAACTATTGTACCCCTATAGAATCTCACCTCGCCAATGGTGTGGTGGGTTTTGTTACCCGAGACTCTAAAAGTAAACCTTCTGGTCAATCTAACCCTAAGGTTACTCCTATCGTTACCACTCAAAACACTTCACCTCTTGCTACTACTCTTGGTAAAACTTCTGAGATTAATGTGGTTCAGTCCACAAACACCAGTAAATCTTAACAACCTGGAAGTAAGAAAAAGGGAAAAGGAAAATCTAAAAAAAAATCCCCGCAATAAGAGAAACCCAAAACTCAACCTACTGAGGATACGCAAAAGTGCAAACCTAAATATCCTTGTCTCATTTGTGAAGAAGAACATTATACTAAGGATTGTTCATGTCGTGCCGAAGTTAATCATTTTCTTAAAGGAACTTCAACCGCACTTGTCGTTTTGACAAATCCTTTCCCATCTCAGCAGACTCAAATAGTTGCACAAGATCAACCCTCCGCCTTAGGAAGCTCTTATGTACTTATGTGTCAAGAAAATGTTGAACAGGTTTTCGTAACAACATGAACCAAAGTCTATCCTCCTTCCAATGGAAGTGTTGTTGATCAACCTTCTACCTCTACTCCTACATCTACATCCACTTCACCTACTACTGGCCCTCTTCAATTTGATCGACCCGGTTCTAACACAGTGATCTAACCACCTCCAAAAGGTGTTGTTCATAAGTCATCTTTTAACCCACACACGCGAGCTGCTCAAAACTACAATATTGTAGAAGACTTGGCTCAAGTACCCTCTATGATGTCGGACCTCAAAGTCCTTCAAACTTTCCCTGCACAACGAAGATCATTGTTGTCAGATATTGGTGGAGTTGATCCGAGTGATGAAAATATGGTAGTTTTTATTTCGAAACTCATTTTCCAAGACTTCCCCACAAACTTGTTTCTCAAATTCAAGTTATTGTGAGAGAGAAAACCGTTTTTCGTACTGTTATTGACAAAGGAGCCTCAACCTGCATAATGTCCATCAATTGTTGGAAAGTTGTCGATTCTCCTTCACTCAATCAATCACCTAATACGTTAAAAGCATTTAACGATAGAGGATTTAAACCCTTTGGAGTGCTCAATGCATTGCCAATCGAATTAGAAGGTAAAACAATTATTGTTGAAGTATAAGTGGTTGATGCACCCCTCAAATATAACCTTTTACTAATCCATAGCTGGATTTATTCCATGTTTGTCGTGGTTTCTACCTTATTATGTGTACTTCATTTCCCTCATGAAGGAAAAATAGTCAGGGTAGACCAACTTGTCTACTTTAATTCTGATTCATGCATTGGCAATGTTCCTTTGATAGAACAAAGTGCATTTGCTTATGAGGATGTTGGAGTGGGTCTTTTAAAAGATTCATCACTAATGGGAACTTTTTCGCTCCCACCACCCAAAATTTCTCTGCTCCTGCCACTTGACATTCCTCCTGTTGTCGCTCAGATAAACATGATTTTGACTGGAGTTGGTAGTTCCCTTGAATCATATGATCCTTGGTTAATACTAAGTCCTACACAATATGAAAGATATGGCGACCAAATGCTTTTAAATCCAATTGAGTTTGATTATCAAGCCATCCAATGTGCCTCTGTGGTTAGTTCTGATCACGATGACCGAACAAATCTGATTTTAGATAAATACTCTCAATCCTCTTAGCTCATTTCTACTACATCTCCTGATCCTTTTGATGATACTTTCCCTATTGATGAAAGTAACATGGAGGTTATGTCTCCAGAAGAAACTCCATGTGATGATAATCATCATCGTTCCTTGTATCTCCCTAAGCTCGAGACTATTGAGAGTCATTTAGAATCTTCATCTCCATCTGAGTTAATCGAGAATTCTCGAGCTCCCATCTTAATCCATGATGTTTTATCTGAAGGGAATTTAGGGAATATCTTTGTTACTATGCCAATAAATATCTCGGTAAACCCCGAGGTCGTGGAAAATATTCATATAGGTGCCTCTTGTTCTTTTGATGAAATTCAAACTTATATGGCCCTATTCAAAGAATTTCATGATGTATTTGCTTGGTCTTACGAGGAAATGCCTGGTATCGACCCACAAATTGTCATTCACGAAATTAAGACATATCTTGAAGCCAAGCCTGTTCGACAAAAGCTTCATCCTGTTCATCCATGAAAAGTCACTACAATTAAAGTCGAAGTTGAAAAACTTCTCAACCCAAGTTTTATTTATCTTCTACCTCTGACTAATTGGGTTTCCCATATTTTTCCCATCACAAAGAAACAAGGAACGATTCATGTATGTATTGATTATAGGGATATTAATCGGGCTTGTCCGAAAGATAATTATCCAGCCCCTTTTATCGACCATATAGTTGATTACTATGTCGGCAATGAAATCTTCTCATTAGGATGGTTTTTTCGGCTATAATCAAATAAACATACTACCATTGGATCAACATAAAACTGCTTTTATTTGTCCTTGGGGTACTTTCTCCTATCGAAAGCTTCCTTTTAGACTTAAGAACAGTGGCACTACTTTTCAATGAGCTATGTCTTATACATTTCATGACATTAAGCCTATTTTTCAACCATATCTTGATGATTTTCCTACACATTCCATGCAACGTCGAGATCATCTGACACATCTACACGCCATATTCCTTAGATGTCGACATCGCAATGCTCACTTAAATCCACATAAATGTGTATTTTCTGTGGAATCAAGATGCCTCTTGAGTTTCATCATATCCAAACACAAGATCCATGTCGATCTCTTGAAGATTGAGACCATATTGAACTTACCTCCTCCTTCTACGTTACACCAACTCCAAAGTTTACAAGGGAAAGCAAATTTTTATGTCAATTCGTTCCCAACTACGCTGAATTGACCAAAGGTTTTACTCGACTTCTTAAGAAAGGGGTTCCCTTTGTTTGGGATGACATCACTCAAAATGCATTTGATGTTTTGAAGCATGTGTTAACTCGTACACCATTGTTACATCCCCCAGATTACAGTTGAGATTACTTTTTGTACATTGATGCTTCTAACAGTACCATTGTTATGGTTCTTGTCCAAGAGGATGAATCACACGATGAACATGTGATTTACTATTTAATTCAGAGTCTTATCACTTCCGAAATCAAATATTCACATGTGGAGAAATTGACATTGGTTGTTGTTCAAGTTGTCCAACATTTCTGTCACTACATATTATTGCGTAAAACCACCATCATCTCTAATTGCAACCGCATGCAACATATTCTGACTAGACATGTGTTGGGGGGGAAATACTCCAAATGGATCATTATCCTACAAAAGTTTGATCTAGAATTTGAGAAATCCAAGTCAAAAAAATCTTTGGTTTTTGTTGAGTTAATTTGTGACCTTCCCTCAATTGAAACATAAAGTGTGGCAGAAGATTTGATTCCCAATGAATCTCTTTTTCTGATCAATTCTTTAGATTCGTAGTATGGAGATATCATAATCTATCTCCAAACCTAAACTTTTCGGCCCGATTTGTCTAGCACTGAACGACGTCGAATTCGATACCAAGCTCAACAATACATAATTGTTGGTGATACCCTTTATCGTCATGGTGTCGATTCCATTTTTCGACGGTGTTTAACACATGACGAAGCTGAGAGAGATCTTAATCATGTCATGTTGGAGCATGTGGTGGTCATATGTTTGGGTATGCCACTGCCCCCAAAATTCTACGAGCCGGATATTTTTGGTTGCCACTGTTTAAGGATTGCATCCTTGTGGTCCAAAAGTGTCATGCGTGTCAAATCTACAATCGTAAGGTGTGTGCGCCTCCTGCTCCACTTCACCCTGTAGTTTCCGCTTGTCCATTTTCCAGATGGGGCATTGATTTCATGACATGTAACCCTCACTTGGTCAAGGGGAATGGGTATATTATTGTCGTCGTGGATTATTTTAATCAGTGGGCCGAGGTGATGCCTACATTCAATAACACCAGGAAAATTGCAACCGTTTTCATTTTTAATCACATTATTACTTGATTCCGTGTGCCCCAAGCCATTGTCATCGATAATGGCACACATTTTCGAAATTACATGATGTCGGAATTAACCGCCAAGTTGGGTTTAAGGCATGAAAACTCAACTCCTTACTATCTGCAAGCCAATGGCCAAGTCAAAGCCATAAACAAAGTTATGACAACGATGCTTCGTAGGATGACAGGGATTCAAAAATCGAATTGGAATATAATATTTTTTTTCGGTATTATGCACATATCAAATATCGGTCAAAACAACCACGGGTTTTATGCCATTCCAGCTGGTATATGGTTTAGAATTCATGTTGTCGATTGAATGCAAAATACCATCCTTGAAACTAGTCGTCGAATTACTTCCCAATACCACCACCGAGGAAGAATGTCTTTTGTACTTGACAGGATTAGATGAAACTCGTCGTGATACCACTCTGGCTAATGAAACCCATAAGAAATGTGTCAAAGCTCAATATGATAAAACTGTTAGACCTTGTGTGTTTTATGAAGGTGACTTGGTACTATTAGAAGATCAAGATCGTGAAATGTTGGAGGCAGGTAAATTCGAGCCCATGTGGCATGGCCCTTATATCATTAAATGTGTATTAGAGAGAGGTGCCTATGAGTTAGTGGATTATGATGGGATTCCTTTGGGTGAGCCTCAGAATGGGCTTTACCTGAAGAAGTATTATTCCTAGAGTCATTTTACATAAGTGCTTTGTATATGTTGTACCATAGTTTGGTGTGTTATTATCGCCTTTTTAAATGATTTATGTATACTTATTATCTTGCATTGGGTTTGGTTTGTAGATGTCAACGCTCCCTTCACCTTATGTTGGCTTTGTTGATGGTGCTATCTATTGATATTATGGTAGTTGGAGGAGGTATTAACCTCTACGTGTAACCTTTGATGAGACTAGAATATTCTAGGAAGCAAGAGAAACCCTAAAACGTTGGATAATGAGCCTAGAAGACAAGTCAGCTCAAGAGAATATTTAATATTGAGTTATTAGCCTCCAGAAAGAGAAGTTGACCCAGTCAAGTGAGATAGAACAATATAAATAGAGGGCACTGGAGCTCATTTGACACTCACTCACTCACAATTGCATAAGACTAGTGGTGCGCAAGTTTGAAGAGGGAGTGTAGCTGCAACTAGGATTTTGGATTTTGGTTGGACTTGGTCTCTTAGTTATGGTTTGGAATTTCTACTTGATTTCTGGTTATTCTTGCTTGGTGCGCTACCCTTGGATAAAGGTATGCTAGCCTTGGTTGGCTATTGGTTTGCTACCATAATTATTATTTCTGTCAAGGTTAAGGTGTTCGGGGGTGTCCTCTGTGCCTATGGTTGGGTGACAATATTGTTATATTGTCTATGGAAAAAAGAGCACATCTCTTTGATTCTAACAGGTTATGGGCCCACACTATCTTCAAACATTCTAACCTGGAAGATAGATTGGGAAGTTATTTGTTAAGCTCATTATGGCACCAGTTACAGTTGCAGCTAGGTTTTATAATTATGTAGTTGCAAAAAACCCTAACCCTTGTGTTCAGGCACTTTTGATGAAGCATTTGACATAATTTCTTGACATCCTAGTGCACTCTAGCCTAGTGCACCTCTCGGTACCCTCAGCTAGCAAAAATGTTAGGTTTGAATTTTTGGTCAAAGTCAAAGACAAAAGGTCGACTTCTGATCAAAATTGATTTTGTGATCAAAGTTGAAATTTTAGAGTTTCTAGCTTGTTCTAATCATCGAATCTTCTGATTGAGTTTCTAATCTCTTCTTGTCAAGATGGTATCTAGTTTCATATTGGAAGACAAGTTAGACGATACTACAAGGTTTCAAAGGTATGCACTTGTATATGTTATCTAAGTTATATCATCTAGAAAAACATGAGTGTGTTTGTAGGAAAAGTATTATAGACCTTTTCCAAGCTGTAATCTTGCATTCAATTCATTCATAAGAACAAGTGCACCCTCCACAACAGTTGAGGCTTCAGGTTCCAGGTTTGATTAAATTGTTAAACTTCAAATTTGTGTATATCAAGGGTGATAGTTGCTACAATACAAATTGTGAAAGCAATCTTTGAAAGATTTTATTATTTCTATTCCATGGACTCCAACATTGAAGAAAAACATGAGGAAGAACATGAAGATTCCAAGAAAGAATGAAAAAGTCAGAACAACCAATTGAACCAGTTTGAATCCACTAGAAGTAGTCAAGCAGAAGGAATGGAAGGAAGTTGTGATGAAGAATAATGTATGTGAGAAATTGTAAAAAAAACTTGAGCATTGATAGATGCAAGGCAAGGCTCAGGGCTAGAGGGTTCTCCCAAAAGGAGGGAGAAGACTATGATGATAGCTTGTTCCAGTAACCAGACATACCTCTACCTGAGCCATTATATCTCTTGCAATATCCATAGGTTGGATTTTACATCACATGAATGTAAAGATTGTTGTTATCAAAAAAGTAATTGAAGGAGAAGCGTATGTAGAGCAACCTCAAGGTTTTGAGGTATACCAGAAAGAGACCCTTGTATGCAGATGGAAGAAGACCTTGTATGGATTCAAGCAAAGTTGGTGCAGAGCCTCTCTTCTACAACAAAAGCGTGGTGAAAACTTTTTATGATAAAGGAAGTATATTGAAATGGTTCTTCAGAAGTCTGGGATGATGGATTGCAAATATATGGCAAACTCCCATGATGACAGATCTGAAGAAGTTGAGAGACTCTGTCCAGTAGACCCGTCTATGTATCGACAATTGATTGGATCGTTAATGTATTTGGAGAATACTCAATCGGATATTTTCCTTGTGGGATGCTTGAGTTCTGATATGCAACTGCATAGATAGGGAAGGGAGTGCAGATGATAGAAGAAGTGAAACTTGGATATGTTTCAGTTTGAGCCTTGCCATGATGTCATGCGCTAGTGGGAAACATAAGTGTGTTGCACTCAACACTGCAGAAGCAAAGTATATTTCAACTTGTGATGCTTGTACAAAAGGAGTGTGGCTCCGTAAGTTGGTTTCTGGACTGTTTGATCAGGTGTTGAATTCGACCATGATATATTGTGATCATTAGAGCTACGTGAAGCTTTCAGAGAACTCAATGTTCCATGACAGGTCGAAGCACATTGAGATAAAACATTATATTCTTCACGATAAAGTCCAGAGGGGAGAAATGGTTCTCCAATATATCTCCACAAATGCGCAGATAATAGATATTTTGGTAAAGCCTCGATCCAAGATGAAAAGTTTGTGTACTTAAGGGACAATATGGGGCTCGTGGAGATGGCTTACTTATTGAAAAAGGAAGTGATTACTCCCAAGTTGGGAGGGAGCACTTATATGCTATTGATTTATGGATAGTAAATTTCCAGTTTGGAAAATGGTCCAGATCGGATAATCATTTTTGTAATCAAAATAATCCGATAGATTGTTGATGTACCATAGGCAGTGATTCCCCTTATGGCTAGTGCAGGGGAATGGTTTAGGACAATCATTCTTCTTGGCAGTCACTTTGAGTAGTGGTCAAGTAGAATGATCTGCCTCGTTGGGCAGTCATTCTTTTGAAGTTCACAGTTGTGAGCAGTTTTGAAGAATGGTTTTTTTTGGAGGTTGGTGCAGGACAGTCATTTCATAGGAAATGGTCCAGAGAGTCATTTCCTAGGGCAAACTCATTCTCTCTAGGTTGCACTGTGATTAGTGTATGAGGAATGGCCCAATTAGGTGAATGGTCCAGGTTCAACAATCAGGGACATGCATTCCCTAGGGCAGACTCATTCTCTCTAGGTTGCACTATGATTAGTGCCGGAGGAATGGCCCAATTAGGTGAATGGTCCAGGTTCAAAAATCAGAGAAAATTATTCTTCTATGCTTGGGAAGAATAGTCCAGATAGCCCATGGTTGATGTTTTACTTTCTAAGGGCATATGGTATTCCAAATCTCATAGATGTGAGTGGAAGAATGGCCCAGATGACTCAGCTTGTATCATGATATCGTTTATGCAGGTTGATATCAGATGATATGATTGTTGTGGAGATTGTATGTCTCTGGACAGTAGTTGTATGCTACTGTGGTGGATGTGATGATTGTGTGTCACTAGCTAGTAGCGGTATGCTACTAGGAGTGGTTGTGTACCACTGGATATTAGTTGTATACTAATATGGATAGACATAGTTGTGTTCTATTGGATGGCATTATATCAACAATATGCTACTATTCGAGTGCCATGGAGACTACCACTAGTGTTGGAATCGATTGTCAGCTAGATGGATAGTCAATGTATTGGTGGACAGACATTCTCCAGGCAGAGAATGGTCAAGACATAACGTATTACTGGTGGACACGCATTCTCTCTGTGGAGAATGGTCCAAGTTGACAATTTGTTGACATGTCATGGACTAGTATTTTCCGAAGGCATAGATTGTGGCCCAATTAGGAAAATGGTTCATGACCGATATTTTCTATGGCATATAGGTAGAGACTGATCTCTATGGTACATATAAACCGATTAGAAAATAGTCATAGACTGACATTCCTAGAGTGAAAATAGTCCTAGACTGACATATTTATGGATTATAAGAATGGTTCTTGTATCACTTTGTGGAGTGACTGAATTATTCAACATCATGCCTGATTACTTAGATGGAGTATGGCTTCGAGAGATGATGCAGTTGATTTTATCAGATGATATTGATAGTGATGATGCTGCTCATGAGTTGATCTACATGATCATGAGACAGTCTGTGTGGCTATGATGATGCTATCAATTGAATGGTATGTTTGTGCTCAAGACCGTTGCTTTTAATACCTCCCTAGATAGGAGGGAGTGTTGATATTATGGTGGCTGCGAGAGGTATTAACCTCTACGTGTAACCTTTGACAAGACTAGAATATTCTGGGAAGCAAGAGAAACCCTAAAACATTGGATAATAACCCTAGAAGACAAGTCAAGTCAAGAGAATATTTAATATTGACTTATTATCCTCCAGAAAGAGAAGTCGACCTAGTCAAGTGAGAGAAAGTAGTATAAAGAGTGGGCGCTAGAGCTCATTGGACACTCACTCACTTACAATTATGTTTGGGAAAAGATATGAATTTATCTTACTCAAGCATTTTCGAATCTTGCTTGGCTAAGGCAAGATAGTCAGGAATATTGCCCTATGTTTATAGCCTCAAAATGTATTTCCCAATCCACAAGTATTAATTCCAAGGGCTTAGTCTGATTTTTTAAATAAAAAGATTGTCGCAAAATATAACATTTTTATATAATTTTCTGAACATATACAGATTACAAAAAGTAGATGTGGAGATCAAAAGCAAAAATACCAAGTCATAGATTAACACAAATAAGACAGAATAGCAATCGCTTTATTTCATTCCAAGAAATCAAAAGTATCCTTCTCTTACAAAAATCCCCGTGGGGGCATGGACCAAGGTCAAACTTAGAAATTCCTGATGAAAACCATACAAAAGGACTCTGACAAGAAGTAAAAATTGAACTTTAAAATCCGGATCAACTTGCCACAGACTGCTGCCCACTTGATTTTGCACAATATCCTTTATCAGTCATGAAACTCAATTCATAAACAGACAAATCTACACAGACTATCAAAGATAGATCAACACCTCTGAAACAAGCATCTGAATGATATGGTTCAACTTTGAACCTTGCTGTCTACAATAGGACCCTGCTATCAAAAAGAGAATTAGGCCTTTAATGAATTGAAGAATGAATGAAAATTGAACTATCTCAATAAAAATCAAGAGCAAACCTTAGTAGGATTTCTCCTTCTATTCTCCACTTGTTCTTCCTTCTCATTTGGCTTTTATGAATTCCAAATTAGTTGAAGTAGTTCAACTACCTCATTTAGTTAAGTTAACTAAAACTTAACTAATCTTTAGTTTAGGGGAAGTAA
>JASDQU010105403.1:0-32169 GCA_032191745.1 Picea mariana | reverse complement strand
TCAATGAGGGGCACCTTGCACCACAATTAGAGAGCCTCTTGTTGAGTCTCTAGTGTGTCCACCTATTCGAGGTAATATCAATGCAATGATGGGAGGCCAAGTCATATAATGCATCATGGATTGTGGGAAAGGTGAGAACTATACCACCTTTGGCCTCGCAGTGTTCCATGCTAGAATTGAATAACAAATGTTTGATCATTGCTTTAGAAATCTTAGAGAATGATAACGAATGAGAAAATTATGGTTGGGGCATTAGTTTTCTTGACATGGAAACAATGAATGACAAGTGGGGTCATTCCAAGAATGGCGAAGATGGCCCTCCAATTGATGTGGGTCTAATCCCAATAACACCCTAAATGATTTTTCAAACTTTATGTTCTTACTTGTTTTGTGTGTTGTTAGCATATTCCTACTTTCAAGAAAAAATTTCATGTATGTGAAATTACTAAACGTTGTTTTCAAGTTGACTTCAATGGTATAGAATATGATATTCAAGATAAAACCATACAAAACAATGTCATTGCATCAAGGTTGGAGAATGGATTGTATGAGTTGGATATAATTCTAGTGAGGTTAGGAGCATTGGTGGCAACAAAGAAGTTATGGTAGTTAGATATTTTGTGGTATGAGAAGTATGGTGATTTTAAAATTTGTATACACTCGTCTTTTGAATAAGAAATATAGGGCTTCAGGTCTACCATATATTAAATTGGAAAACACAGGAAAGAGAGAAACACATGAAACAAATTTTGATGAGAAAATCAAGGAGAGCATCAAGATTGTTGGGTCGTTTTCACAACAACATAAGTGGATTGCTACCAACATAGACATTAAGCAATGCCAAGTACTTATGACATTTATTGATGAATTTTCCAAATGATTTTGGGTTTATTTCTTAAAAAATAAATTAGATGCACTTTCCTTCTTTAAAGAGTTTAGGGCAGTGACTAAGGTCCAATGTGATAAGAAGTCGGGGATTCTTAGGATAGAGGGAGGTGGTGAGTATACTTCTTGTGACTTTCAACATTTTTGTAAGGTACATGAAATTATAAGGAAACACATTGTAGCCTATTATTCAGAATGAAATAGGGTGGTAGAGAGGAAAAACCACACCATAGTCAAAATGCCTAGGTGTATGTTGAAAGGTAGAGGATTTCCCAACAATTTTGCGTAGATATTGTCAACATAATAGTTTATGTGTTGAATATGCCCTAAAAAAGGTAGTTGAAGGGAAACTCTTGAAGAGGTATGGTCAGGGAAGATATTGAAATTTAACATTTACGTATTTTTGGTGATCTATAAACTTCCATGGATATTCCAATGGACAGTTTGTCACAACAAATCTAACAAAATGATGAAACATTTACTATGAAGGTTAATTTCCTTTAGATCTCATATTCCTTAATTACTGGTTTTCTTCTTTAAAATGTATGAAATAGTTGAAATGCGAAAAATAGAGAAAAAAAATAAAATACTCACACATCATCCACAAATAACCAAAAGATATAACCCGGTAAACCCAATATGGGAGAAAACCCAGCTAGAAGGCGAGGCCACTCTACTCTCTTTTCTTCAAATGCAAGTACAAAGAAAGAGGTGTTGATATTATGGTAGCTGTGGGAGGTATTTACCTCCACGTGTAACCTTGACGAGAATAGAATATTCCAGGAACCAAGAAGAAACCCTAAAGCATTGAACATAACCCTATAAGACAAGTCGGCTTAAGGAAATATTTAATATTAAGTGTTTAGCCTCCAGAATGAGAATTCATTCCAGACAGCTAAGGAAAAACAATATAAATATAGGAAGCCAGATCTCATTTGGTACACACAACTCGCAACTGTAGAAATGTACAAGTGCGCACTGCAGAAACTGGGTAAGTGCTCAAGTTTAGAGAGTAGCTGCAGCTGTAGCTACTGCAATCTGTATTCTCAGTTTAGGCTTGGAATTTCTATTGGTTATGGTTTGGAATTTTTGCCCTGTATGCTTGCTCTGGAGAGAGGTACGCTACATTGACTGGCTATTAGGCCTAGGGTTTGCTTCCATAATCATTCTATGTCAAGGTTAAGGTGCTCGGGGGTGGATTTGGCCTATGGTTGGGTGACAATATTTCTATATTGTCTATGGTTAAATGAGCACATCTATTATTTCTAACAGGTTATGGGCCCACACTATCTTCAGATAGTCTAACCGTTGGAAGATAGATTGGGAGGATTTTCTCAGTTGCAATCAGATTTTTTGCTGCAGCAACGAAACCATAACACTCTTGTTAAGGCACCTTAAGTGAAGATATTGACCTAATTTATGGATAGCCTGGTACGCCTTAACCTAGCACACCTCCTGGTACTCTCAACAAACTAAGATATCAAGTTTGAGTTTTTGGTCAAAGTCAAAGGTTGACCAAAACAAAGCAGTTATGACTTACTCTATGAAGTCAAAAAACAAGTTATAAGGGGATTCTAACTTTAGAGCGTGGAAGACAAGGATTGATCTCATCCTTTCCAAGAATAAAGTGTTGGATATCATGAAAGGAAAGATCGTGGAACCCGTTAGCATTGAGAGTCACCCTCAGACTGCTAGAGAATAAGCCCAATACCCATCAAAATGTAAAAGATAAGTTTGGTTTTGAATAGGTGGATCAACAAGATGGAGAAAGAAAGGGAGAGGGCAACAAAATGCAGATCAGTAGGCTACACCAATGGGCAATGGAGTCATAAAAATTATACTCATCAAAGGCACTAAATCTGCTCAATAGAAAACAAGATTATATGTTGATAGATGGAAGAATGAAGAAGGAAAACATAAGATAGATTTTTCACTAAACAGAGATCCTCTCAGTTTAATAAATCAACTAATACTTGAATAAAACAATGACTCATGGGAAAAATTACAACAGATCCTCTGCTGCTTAAGGATCCATAAATCATTGGCAGCCTTTGATCCCCAAATCTGTAATATATTCAAATAAGAAGATATATAAAACAAAAGAATTACAATCTGAAAATAACATCTCTCATGATTCTCCAATAGCAGTAATGATTACAATCATAAAATTCCCTCGGGCTTACAAATGAACACACACAGGGGAACTGCCTGCTCCTACTCTCTCTAGCCTCTCTTGGCTCATGAATCCAACCCCTCTCCAAGAGCTCCCTCCTTCATTAAATAGAAAGAGCATCAAAATATCCTTAGGAGGTCTAATCCCATCTCTTTCATTGGATTCTAGGCCTTGGAGATAGGTGGCAACAGTCAAAAGAGACAAAAATCGAACAAACTGCTATTTTTTAGGAAATTGTTGGAAGTCTTTAATGAATTGTTTCCAACTCACTGCATGAGGTCTTAATGGAGATGAAACTTAGGTGCAGGTGTCCCTTGACATCTAAATGATCCATGAGAAGTCATTCGAACCCTCCTTGACAACTGGAAACCTCCCAACAAGGTGAATATCCAATCAATTATGCAAATTAGAGAATTTGCAGCACATTTTGCAATGCACTAGTGTTTTAATTGTTTCTCTCAAATTACAAACTAGGTCAGGCTAAAATTTGGTCAGGAAGTCAACATGGATATCATATTCCTCCACAAAAAATTTCAGAGAAACCCACTTCATTGTAGCGCCTTTTCTGTGTCTGGCTAGGTGATTCTGTAGCGCCTTTGGTAGCGCAACTACAAAACAATCTGTGTAGATGATTCCATAGCGCCAGGTGCTACGAAATCTCTGTGTTTTTCTGTGTTATGCAATGAATCCTCAAAACCAAAAAAATCCTTAGTAGATGGACTTTAAGCCTGTAGATGCCTCCATAGGTGAAAATATCATATTTCCCTGAACACTTAAAAATGCAAGGATGATCACCTTCAAAATTTAGATTCTTTCAGCCACTTCATCATAATTTGCATGGTCATCACCATTTTAATAAGCAAGGCTCTTAAAATTTTCAATGTAGACAGAATTTAGATTTGAAATAACCATTGAAACTGTAAATGGAAAGAGTTGATGCAGGTTATATGATCAGAGGATAACAATGTTGAGTTTAATGTACAAGTTCGCAGCGCCAAACAAGGAATTTGTAGCATATTTCGTAGCAGATTCTGTAGCATAAACAAAAAGGGCCAAGAAAGAGATAGGTGTAATGTCTTTGACACCAATATTGGCTCAATTGTAGTAAAAGAAGCTGAAAATATTGCAGCTAGCCGAGAATTGGTGATAGCAAAGGTAAAAGGGGCAGGTTGGTAATGTGGATCCTCAATTCGCAGCACCAAGGAGGGAAAACACAAGCACAACCTTAATATGATATTCAACAGAGATCTAAAAACTCAAGGCGTTTCTGGACACCATGGCTTAACAATAGATATGCTATACAACCACTTGCAATAGCTCTAACCTCCAATTCCCCTCTGCCAGCCAATCTGCAGTAGATTCCGCAACGCCTGTACAAACTTAGGAGTTTCTGTAGTGTCAAACTAGGAGAAAATTTGAAATCTTTGAGAAAGTAGTTAGACAACCTTAAATGACTAAATCCCAAATTATTTCCTTTAAATCATGGATGCTAAAAACAATGAGATCGGCTGACACAAGCCTCATAGGTGCAATAATGGAAGTGGTGACATGAGGGTTATGGTGCTAAGTATAAAAAATAAAAAATATAAGGATGAATGACCCATACCAACTACATGTGACCCTTATAAAATACATGTGATAACATTGCCTCCACACGGGATGGCATGCTCCCTATGAGCTGACAAGAACAAGCAACTTCAGTGTCTTATCCTAGGGCTATGGGGTCATTATTCAAATACTAAAAGCAAACTGAAAAATTGAAAAGCTTGCACATGAGCTTATTTATATATAAGACCCTACTCTAAATGAATTTTACAATGCTCAGGTGAAAGCAAGCTTCCACCATAGCCACTCAAACAATTTGGTAACATAATTCTTCTCTTCATTGCAAATGATCCATAAAAATTAAGGGAAGTATGATAACATAATGAAAACATGTTTTGGAACATTGACAATACCTCCAAATGATGATAAAATGATTAAATTTGCAGGCTCCAATGCTTTTGGAAATTTCAACTCCTTATATAGCCCCATAGGGTCATAAAATTTATAATAAGGCATGCTAAACTGGTAAAACGTTACCTCCTTTATTTCATCATTGCTCACATGTTGTTTGATGTTCTCAGCATGTATAGGTGGATAAAGAATTAATGTAGGATTTTTAATCCCAAGTGATATCTGCTCATTTATAAGTGTTGGACATGAGATAAGATGCACATTTAGCTCTTCCTTTTCTCCTCCATGGCTCTCCCAAGGATCAGATTCATAATTATCATATACAGGAACCATGCTATGAGGTTCATAGAAGCTATGAAAATATTCTGCTCATCATCATCTTCGTTGGGATATTCATAAAAAATTGGTTGTTCTTGGTTAGTATTTGAAACAACTTCTTCATTATAAGCAGGGATGCTAAAGACATCTGTTTCAAGAACATAACTATCCTTTGCATTTTCTTCATAAGAGCAACAAACAAAATCTGCCTTCAATTCTAAAAAGTTAGGAAAAAACAGAGAGGAATCTTCCCTAGTTTTTTTAACTAACTTATCATTTATCTCATCTTCATATTCAGGAGAAATATATATTGTATTTTTATGATCAAAACTATCATTTGAATCTGCATCCAGTACAAAAGAACAATAAGAAAAAAGCTTCGATCCTTCAGTGATTTCCTTGACTAGGTTATCTTCTTCAACTTCATAGTCATGAGAGAAACTTAATGCAGCTTGAACACTTTTCTCATATTCCTCACAACAATCATGAAAAAAAAACTCAGAGGAGTAATACCTTTTACAATGCAAATTGAAAGAAACATGGAATTATCTAAGTGAAGAAATGTTATAAGGTTCAAGAGGCTGATACCAAATATGAACATCTCCTTGAAGAGAGTACATAAACAACTTCATACGTATGTCTTCATGTTGGATGTTAAGCTGCTGCATCAAGGCATGAAATTCTAGAACATGCTCAACAGGGATGTCATTCTCACCTTCATAAAATATTGGTAGCAGATCTTTTCATTCATCAATTTGAGGCACATGATGTGGATAACCAGCTATGGATGAGAAATTTAGTGGGGAAAAGCTCTTGGCCCGGATAGCCTCCATAGCCATTTAATTTGTCTCATTCCAATGGAGTCACCAACATATTATGAACAATGGAGTCACCATGGTGAATGTGCAGTCTTGAAGGTGTCCAACTTCAGTCACCATCTAAATCTAGAGCTATGCAATGTCATTCTTCCTAGGGAGATTTTCAATCTACTCAAATTTGTCCCCAACAACGTCGCCAAGAATGTTCGCACTGAGAGTCACCCTCAGACTGCTAGAGGATAAGACCAGTACCCATCAAAATGTAAAAGATAAGTTTGGTTTTGAATAGGTGGATCAATAAGATGGAGAAATAAAGGGAGAGGGAAGCAAACTGCAGATCAGTAGGCTACACCAATGGGAAATGGATTCATAAACATTCTACTCATCGAAGGCACTAAATCTTCTCAAAAGAAAATAAGATTATATGATGATAGATGGAAGAATGAAGAAGGAAAGCATAAGATAGAATGTTCACTAAACATATATCCTCTCAGTTTAATAAATCAACAAATACTTGAATAAAACAATGACTGATGGGAAAAATTACAACAGATCCTATGTTGCTTAGGGAGCCATAAATCATTGGCAGCCTTTGATCCTCAAATCTGCAACATATTCAAATAAGAAGATATATAAAATAAAAGAATTACAATCTGAGAATCACAGCTCTCATGAGTCTCCAATAGAAGTAATGATTACAATCATAAAATGTCCTTAGGCTACAAATGAACACACGAGGGAAAACTACCTGCTCCTACTCTCTCTAGCCTCTCTTGGCTCATGAATCCAACCCCTCTCCAAGATCTCCCTCCTTCATTAAATAGAAAAAGCATCAAAATATACTTAGGAGGTCGAATCCCTTCTCTTTCATTGGATTCTAGGCCTTTGAGATAGGTGGCAATAGTCAAAAGAGATAAAAATCCAACAAATTGCTAATTTTCAGGAAATTGTTGGAAGTCTTTGATGAATTGTTTCCAACTCACTGCACGAGGTCTTAATGGAGATAAAACTTAGGTGTAGGTGTCCCTTGACATCTAATTGATCCATGAGAATTCATTCGAACCCTCCTTGACAACTGGAAACCTCCCAACAAGGTGAATATCCAATTAGCTATGCAAAACAAAGAATTTGCATCATATTTCGCAGCGCACTAGTGTTTTAATTGTTTCTCTCAAATTACAAATTGAGTTAAGCTAAAATTTGGTCATCAAGTCAACATGGATATCATCTTCCTCCAAAACAACTTTCAGAGAAACCCACTTTGTCGTTTTGGTTTTATGATCAAATTTGTAACAGTAGCCGCTATAGGAAATTTCGTAGCACATTTTGTAGTGCCCTCCTATAAAACTGCTTTGCATATTTTGTAGTGCCTTTTATATGTCTAGCTAGGTGATTCCATAGCGCCTTTGGTAGTGCAACTACATAACAATCTATGTACATGATTCCGTAGCGCCAGACACTATGAAATATCTATGTTTTTCTATGTTATACAACAAATCCTCAAAAACACAAAAAGCCTTAGTAGATGGACTTTAAGCCTGTAGATGTCTCCATAGGTGAAAATATCATATTTCCCTGAACACTTCAAAATGCAAGGATTATCACCTTCAAAATTTAGATTCTTTCAGCCACTTCATCATCATTTGCAAGGTCATCACCATTTTAATAAGCAAGGCTCTTAAACTTTTCAATGTAGACAAACTTTAGATTTGAAATAACCATTGAAACTATAAAGGGAAAGAGTTGATGCAGGTTATATGATCAGATGATAACAATGTTGAGTTTAATGTACAGGTTCACAACGCCAAATAGGGGATTTGCAGCATAATTCGTAGCAGATTTTGTAGCATAAACAACAAGGGCCAAGAAAGAGATAGGCACAATGGCTTTGACATCAATATTGTCTCAATTGTAGTAAAAGAAGCTAAAAATACTGTAGCTAGCCGAGAATTGGTGATAGCAAAGGTAAAAGGGACAGGTTGGTAATGTGGATCCTCGGTTTGCAGTGCCCAGGAGGGGAAACACAAGCACAACCTTAATCTAATATTCAATAGATCTCTAAAAACTCAAGGTGTTTCTGAACACCATGGCTTAACAATAGATATGCTTCAGATTGTATAGAACCACTTGCAACAAGTCTAACCTCCAATTCCCCTCTACCAACCAATCTACAATAAATTATGCAACGCCTGTCCGAACTTTGGAGTTTCTGCAGCGCCAAACTAGGAGAAAATTTGAAATCTTTGAGAAAACAGTTAGACAACCTTAAATGACTAAATCCCAAATTATTTCCTTTAAATCATGGATGTTGAAAATAATGAGATCAACTGACACAAGCCTCATAGGCGCAATAATGGAAGTGGTGACATGACATAAGGGTGATGGTGATGGCATATAATCTTGTGATGGGATGTAGACATAAACCAAAGATATGAGCCAACATGAACCTTAACTTATTTGTGATAAGACCTAAGAATACCATAAGGAGGAGATAAAAAATAAAACTTAAACAAGACTAAGGATTAAAAATAAAAAAATATAAGGATGAATGACCCATAACAACTACATGTGATAACAAAACCACAGTTCTAAGAAGGAAAAGAGAAGGAACCTCATAACGTTGCAGTTATGGAGAAGTTCAAAGACAATGACATCAATTCCATGAATATCATAGTGGGCTCTATAAAAGACCACTTGATACCCTACATCTCCCATCTTGACTCATCTAAGAAGATGTACGATTCCCTAACAAACCTCTTCTCAGTCAGAAACATTGGACAAGTAATGAGTCTGATGAATGAGATCCGTGACATGAAAATAAATGATGATGACATCATAACATGATACCTTGTGAGAATATATCAGTTAAGAGATCAACTACAAGCTATTGAAGAAATCATTTTAGAGAAGAAACTGGTAAATATAGTACTCAATTTCCTTCCCAAGACATGGGATGCATTTCCCACAAGCATGAACACAAGAAAGGAGTATCCCACATTTGAAGAACTTTGGAATTTATGTGCACAAGAAGAATCAAGGATTAACACAAAACAAAAATCCCAAAAGAAATACGATGATCAATCTTTCACAACAAAGTTCAAGAATTTCAGGAATAAGAAGAAGTTTGACTCAAGGAAGAAAGAAAATCAAGAAAAGGATATGTCAAAGATACAATGCTTCAACTGTCAAAAATATGGTCACTACAAGAACCATTGTCCTGAGTTAAATAAAAGGAAGGAAACAGACAAAGCAACAGTTTCCAAAGAAAGAGAACCCTCAAAGAAGGCCAAGAAGGATAAAACAAACTTCTTCTTCTAAGACAAGGTAAAAATATTCTTCAAAATTCTTGTACATACCATGTTTTCTGTACATATATTGCATATCTATTTCTTAGAAGATAAGATGTTCAAAGAGAAACAATACCTATGGAAGAATAACAAGATAAGGATTGCTATCATGATGACTAGAAGTCAAGAAATACACATGAAAAGATGAAGTACATTGACAATCCTTGGTAACAATTCCCGTGGAAGATATTAACATAAGTAACAACTGCAAGATAAGCTAAAATCAGAATCAAACTTGAAGAAACCCAGAAGAAGTAAAAACAAAAAGAAGTCAGCAATCAAGAGGAAATTAGAAAAAGACTTGTGACACTTTGCAGAAGGCAATAAGGATGCAAACGGAAGCATGAACTCTCTTAGATGGAGGGAGCCGGTTATATAATTCCAAAAGAAAAGCATGCATCCATGCATGAAGCAAGGATTAGGAGGGAGATAATCCTAAATAATATGATCCATTGAGGATTATGAAGTATCTATCCATGTTCCCATTGATGGTAGCAGCCATGAAAAGCAACACGTGTTCAGTTTGAATTTAGAATAAGTCTTCTTTGAAAATAAGCCTTAATGTATCCTTGGTTGTCCATCCACATCCATGATCCTATGATGAAAGGAAGAATTTGGAATCTTCAGGGCATGAAATCTATAGAAAACTTCATGGACCCAAGAGCTAAAGAAAAACATGAGGAAGAACATGAACATTCCAAGAGAGAAAGAAAAGGCAGAACAACTAGTCATTATATCGAGAATCACAAGACTACTGGCTTGGTTTGAACCCACTAGAAGCAATCAAGACGAAGAAATGGAAGTTGTGATGAAGAACAGTGTATGAAATACTTATGAATGGAAGCATGGCGAGATCCAGAACTAGAAGTTCTCTTATATGGAGGGAGAAGACTATGATGATAGCTTGTTCCAGTAACCAGACATACCTCTACCTGAGCCATTATATCTCTTGCAATATCCATGGGTTGGAGTTTACATCAGATAAATGTAAGGACTGTTCTCCTCAATAGAGTAATTGAACAAGAAGCATATGTAGAGAAACCTCAAATTTTTGAAGTATAGCAGAAAGAGACCCTTGTATGCAGATGGAAGAAGATATTCATGGATTCAAACAACTTGGTGCAAAGCCTCTCATGCACAACAAAAGCATGGTGAAAAATTTCTATAGCAGAGATAATGTATTAAAATGGTTACTCAAAAGTCCAAGATAATGGATTGCTAATCCATGAAAAAATCTCATGATGACAGAAGAAGTGATGCTTGGATATGTTTCAGTTTGAGCTTTTCCACAATGTCATGAGATAGCAGGAAACAAAAGTGTTGAATTCAACCATGATATATTGTAATGATCAGAGCTATATGAAGCCTTCAGAGAAAACCATCTTTCCAGACAGACCAACGTACATTGAGATCAAGCATTACATTCTTTGTGATGAAGTTTAGGAAAGAGAAGTGGTTCTCCAATATATCTCCACAGATGAGAAGATAGCATATATTTTGGTAAAGCCTCTGTCCAAGATGAAAACATTTGTGTACTCAAGAAATAAGTTGGAGCTCATGGAGATGACTTCCTTATTGAAACAGGAAGAGATTAATCCCAGGATGGGAGGGAGAACTGATGTGTTATTGATTTACGGAAAATCATTTTTTAGTTGAAAAATGGTCCAGGATGAGCAATTCGTTTCCAATTCGGAAATGTGGTTTGATATTTCTGACGGATAGGCATTTTCTAGTTCGGAAAATGGTTCAGATTGGACAATCATTTTTGTAATGAAAATGGTTCGATAGATTGCTGATGTACCATAGACAACGATTCCCCTTGTGGCCAGTGTGGGGGAATGGTTGAGGACAATCATTCTTCTTGGTTGTCACTCTAAGTAGTGTTCAAGTAGAATGGTCTGCCTCGTCGGGCAGTCATTCTTTCTAAGTTCACAGTTATGAGTAGTTTCGAATAATGGTCTGTTTTGGAGGTTGGTGCAGGACAGTCATTTCCATTAGGAAATGGTCCGGACAGTCATTCCCTAGGGCATACTCATTCTCTCCAGGTTGCACTATGTTTAGTGCTAGAGGAATGGCCCAGTTAGGTGAATGGTCCAGGTTCAGAAATTAGGAATAGGCATTCCCTAGGGTAGACTCATTCTATCCAGGTTGCACTATGTTTAGTGTCAGAGGAATGGCCCAGTTAGGTGAATGGTCAAGGCTAATAAATCAATGACAATTATTCTTCTATGCTTGATAAGAACAATACAGATAGACCATGATTGATGTTTTACTTTCTTAAGGCATATGCTCTTCCAGATCTCACAGATGTGAGTGGAAGAATGGCCCAGATGACTCAGTTTATATCATGATATTGTTTTCTTTGCAGGTTGATATCATATGATATGATTTCTATGGAGACTGTATGTCTCTGGACAGTAGATGTATGCTACTGTGGTGGATGTGTTCCACTAGTTGTGATTATGTGTCATTGATTAAGTAGCCATGTGCTACTTGGTGTGGTAGTGTACCACTCGATTGTAGTTGTGTACTACTATGGATAGACACAGTTGTGTTCTATTGAATGACATTGTTCTCATTGCCATCAATAATATTAGTATTGTTGAAAATGATTATCAGCTAGATGGATAGTCAGTGTGCTTATGGACAGACATTCTCCAGGTGTAGAATGGTCTAGATAGAATAGATTGTTGGTGGACATGTATTCTCTCTGTGAAGAATGGTCCAGGTTGACATTTGTTGACATGTCATGGAATAGTATTTTCCTAAGGAATAGATTGTGGCTCGATTAGAAAAATGGTTCAGGACCGATATTTTGTAAGGCATATAGGTTGAGACGAATCTCTATGGTACATATGACTCGATTAGAAAATAGTCTTAGATTGACATTCCTATAGGAATGGTCTCTCTAGTCCATGGCGTAGCTTTTAGCATATGTTGGGACAATCTTTCTTCTAGGACGTATGTCCGGATTAGAAGAATGGTCCTTGTATTACTTTGTGGAGTGAGTGACTTATTCAACATCATGCCTGATGACTCAGATGGAGTATAGTTTTGAGAGGTGATGCATTTGATGCTATCAAATGATAGTAATGATGGTGCTCGTGATCTAATCATGAGATAGTCTGTACGACTATAATGATGCTACCAGTTGAATGGTATGTTTGTGCTCAAGACCATTTCCTTCAATACCTCCCTATCTAGGAGGGAGTGTTGATATTATAGTAGCCGCGGGAGGTATTTATCTCCACGTGTAACCCTGATGAGAATAAAATATTATGGGAAGCAAGAAGAAACCCTAAATCATTGAACATAACCCTATAAGACAAGTCGACTCAAGGAAATATTTAATATTAAGTGTTTATTCTCTAGAATGAGAATTCGTCCTAGATAGCTCAAGAAAAACAATATAAATATAGGAAGCCAGATCTCATTTGGTACACACAACTCACAACTGCAGAAATGTACAAGTGCACATTGCAGAAATTGGGTAAGTGCGCAAGTCTAGATAGTAGTTGCAGCTGCAGCTACTGCAATCTGTATTCTCAGTTTAGGCTTGGACTTTCTATTGGTTATGGTTTGGACTTTCTACCCTGTATGATTTCTCTGGAGAGAGGTACGCTACATTGATTGGCTATTAGGCCTAGGGTTTGATTCCAGAATTATTCTCTGTCAAGGTTAAGGTGCTCGGGGGTGGCTTCAACCTATGGTTGGGTGACAATATTTCTATATTGTCTATGGTTAAACAAGCACATCTATTATTTCTAACAAGAGGCACTCTCGATGGAGTTCCATTTGACACTGTGTCCTGTATGGATGATAAAAAATCTCTCCTCCTTTGTTATTCTCTCAAAATACCACTCCTAGGTGCTCTGCTCAACTATGGAACAAATACAATGCTAAAGAATGGAACCCCTTCTCCTCCTAGTGGCCCGATATTTAAAATAGATTGATAGTCATCTAGGGGTAGGGTTTTGACTTTCTCAACCCTCAATTAGTGATAAGGTTTGGACCTTCTAGAATCTTCTCGAAATTACACATGTGGCTAGCCCCATATGTTTGAGTGGGGGGATGACATGGCATCCACTCATACCATGGTGGTCAACAAGGTAGGTCAACTTGCAGGATTCATAAATTTTTCATACGAGCTATAATTGAGGCATGGTTTGCACCATTGGACAATTCTTGGAGTGTATAACACCGTCAAGGGTGGGCACAATTTTAGGACACCGAAACCCCCAAAAATGTCGTTTAGTGCCTCAAAATGGATTCGGAAGGTTTCAGACCCTAATTTTCCAAATTGGGCCTTGACACTAAAGTGACCCAACAAGTTGATTCCTCCAATTTTTCCACTCTGAAAGCATCGAGATAGAAGGAAAATAATATAGTGATTCAATCCAGATCATTTGGTTGTAGATATTTAGTCCATGTTCCAAAGAAAAAGATGAATGCATTGGACAATAAAGGTAATAAATGCATATTAACTAGATATAGTGAGATCTCGAACATATACTTTGTTTGACCCTATTAAGGAGAAGATGTGTGTGTCATTTTTTTATGAATTTGCAAATGCAAGAACAAATGAGACATGTATCTAGGAAAATAATGGAACCAAGCTTCCATTGAAATCTTCAAATGTTGTTGTGGGAAAGCCAATGATCACCTGTAGGAGGAGGGGAAACTGAGTGGTGGAAAATCTATAAGAAAACTTATAAGTGTCTTTGTAGATGTTGATATTATGGTAGTTGTGGGAGGTATTAACCTCCACATGTAATCCTGAAAATAATAGAATATTTTAGAAATCAAGAAGAAACCCTAAAGCTTTGGACATAACCCTAGAAGACAAGTCAGCTAAATAAAATAATTAATATTGAGTCTTTAGCCTCCAGAAAGAGAAGTCGGCCCAGAAAACTAAGAAAGAGCAGTATAAATACAGGATGCCAGAGCTCATTTGTACACACACAGCTCGCAACTGCATAAATTCAGTAAGCAGGCAAGTTTGGAGAATAGCTGCAGTTGTAGCTACTGCAAATAGTATTTTTAGTTTTAGGCTTGGAATTTCTATTGGTTATGGTTTGGACTTTCTTCTTGGTACACTAGATTTGGAGAGTTGTATGCTACCTTGATTGGCTTTTGGACCTAGGGTTTGCTTCCATAATTATTCTCTCTATCAAGGTTAAGTTGCTTGGGGGTGGCTTCGGCCTATGGTTAGGTGACAATATTTCTATATTGTCTATGGTTAAACGAGCACACCTATTATTTCTAGTAGGTTATGGGCCCACACCATATTCAGACAGTCTAACCGCTAGAAGATAAATTGGGAGGATTTGCTCAGTTACAGTTGCAGTTGCAGTGAAAGTTTTTGTTGCAACAAAAAAACCCTAATCCTCGTGTTGAGGCACCTTAAGTGAAGACATTGACCTAATTTCAGGACAGCCTAGTGCGCTCTAACCTAGCGCACCTCCTGGTATTCTCAGCATGCTAAGACGTCAAGTTTGAGTTTTTGGTCAAAGTCAAAGGTTGACCAAGTCAAAGCAGTCATGACTTACTCTTGAAGTCAGTAAACAAGTTATAAGGGGCTTATAACTTTATAGCATGGAAGACAAGGATTGACCTCATCCTTGCCAAGAATAAAGTGTTGGATATTGTGAAAGGAAAGATCGTGGAACCACAGTTTGAAGAAGGAAAAGAGAAGGAACCTCAGAACGTTGTAGTTATGGAGAAGTTCAAGGACAATGACATCAATTCCATGAGTATCATAGTGGACTCTGTAAAATACCACTTTCCATGAGTATCATAGTGGACTCTGTAAAATACCACTTGATACCCTACATCTCTCATCTTGACTCATCTAAGAAGATGTACAATGCCCTAACTAATCTCTTCTCAGTCAAAAACATTGGACAAGTGATGTGTCTAAAGAATGAGCTTCGTGACATGAAAATGAATGATGATGAAAGCATAACATCATACTTTGTGAGAATCTCTCAGTTAATAGATCAACTACAAGCTATTGAAGAAATAATGTCAAGGAAATGGTAAATATAATACTCAATAGCCTTCCCAAGACATGGGATGCATTTTCCGCAAGAATGAACACAAGAAAGGAATATCTCACATTTGAAGAACTTTGGACTTGCTGTGCACAAGAAGAGTCAAGGATTAGCACAAAAGAGAAATTCCAAAAGAAATACGATGATCAATCCTTCACAACAAAAATTCAAGAATTTCAGGAATAAGAGGAGGTTTGGCCTAAGAAAGGAAACAGACGAAGCATCAGTTGTCGAAGAAAGGGAACCCTGAAAGAAGGCCAAGCAGGATAAAATAGACTTCTTCTTATAAGATAAGGTAGCAATATTCTTCATAGTTCTTGTACTTACCATGTTTACATAGTTTCTGTACATATCTTGCATATCTATTTCTTAGAATATAAGATGTTCAAGTGAAACAATACCTCTGGAAGAATAACAAGATAAGGATTGCTATCACGATGACTACAAGTCAAGAAATACACATGAAAAGATGAAGTACATTGACAATCCTTGGTAACAATTTCCGTGGAGGATATTACATAAGCAACAACTGCAAGATAAGCCAAAATCAGAATCAAACTTGAAGAAACCCAGAAGAAGTCAAAAAACAAAGAAGTCGGAAATCAAGAGGAAATTAGAAAAAGACTTGTGACACTTTACAGAAGGCGATAAGGATGCACACGGAAGTGTGGACTATCTTAGATGGAGGGAGCTGATTATAGAATTCCAAAAGAAGAGCATGCATTCATGCATGAAGCAAGGATTAAGAGGGAGATAATCCTAAATGATATGATTCATTGAGGATTATGAAGTATATGTCTATGTTCCAATTGAAAGTAGTAGCCATGATAAGCATCACGTGTTCAATTTGACTCTAGAAGAAGTCTTCTTCGAAAAGAAGCATTAAATTATCCTTGGTTGTCCATCTACATGCATGATCCTATGATGAAAGGAGGAATTTGGAATCTTCAGGGAATATAGAAGACCCCATGGACCCAAGAGCTAAAGAGATACATGAGAAAGAACATGAATATTCCAAGAAAGAAATAAAAACAAGAACAACCAATTATTATACCGAGAATCACTAGACTACCAGCTTGGTTTGAACCCACTAAGAAACAATCGAGCAGAAGAAATGGAAGTTATGATAAAGAACAATGTATGTAAGAAAATGTGAAAAAGACTTATGAATGGAAGCATTGCAAGATTCAGAGATTCTTCCAGAAGGAGGGAGAAGATTATGACAACAACTTGTTCTAGTAAACTATATATACCTCTTGTAGTATCCATGGATTGGAATTTACATGTAAAACATTGTTCTTCTCAATAAATAAAGTGAGAAAGAAGATTATACTAGAAAGAGACTCATGTATGCATATATAAGAAGACCTTGTATGGATTCAAACAACCTGATGCAGAGTATCTCATATACAACAAAAGCGTAGTGAAAACTTTCGATGACAGAGATAGTGTATCAGAATAGTTACTTAGAAGTTTGGGATGATGGATTGCTAATCCATGGAAAACTCTCATGATGACAAAATAAGTGCTACTTGGATATGTTTCAGTTTGAGCCTTTCCATGATGTTATGAGCTAGCAGGAAACATAAGTGCTGAATTCGACCATGATATATTGTAATGATCAGAGCTATATGAAGCCTTCAAAGAAAACCAGTGTTCCATGAAAGATCGAAGTACATTGAGATCAAGCATTATATTCTCCATGATGAAGTCCAGAAAAGAGAAGTGGTTCTCCAATATATCTCCACAGATGAGAAGATAAAAAATATTTTGGTAAAGCCTCTACCCAAGATGAAAAGTTTGCATACTCAAGAAACAAGCTGGGGCTCATGGAGACAAATTCCTTATTGAAAAAGGAAGAGATTACTCCCAAGTTGGGAGGAAGCACTTATATGTTATTGATTTATGGATAGTCATTTTTCAGTTTGAAAAATGGTCCAGGATGAGCAGTTCCTTTCCAGTTCGGAAAGTGGTTTGAGATTTCTGACGGATAGGCATTTTCCAGTTCGGAAAATGGTCCAGATCAGACAATCATTTTCGTAATGAAAATGGTCTGATAGATTGTTGATGTACCATAGACAATGATTTCTCTTGTGGCCAGTGTGGGGGAATGGTCTAGGATAGTCATTATTCTTGGCAATCACTCTGAGAAGTGGTCAAGTAGAATGGTTCTCCTTGTCGGGCAATCATTCTTTCGAAGTTCACAGCTGTGAGCAGTTTCGAAGAATGGTCCGTTTTGGAGGTTGGTGCAGGATAATCATTTCCATTAGGAAATGGTTTGGATAGTCATTCCCTATGGAAGAATCATTCTATCCAAGTTTCACTATGATTAGTGCCAGAGGAATGGTCCAGTTAGGTGAATGGTCCAGGTTCAACAATCAGGGATAGGAATTCCCCAGGGAAAACTCATTCTCTCCAGGTTGCATTATGATTAATGCCAAAGGAATGGCCCAGTTAGGTGAATGTTCTAGGCTCAGAAATCATGGACAATTATTCTTCTATGCTTGAGAAGAATAGTCCAAATAGCCCATGGCTGATGTTTTGCCTCCTAAGGGAAGATGATCTTCTAGATCTCATATATGTGAGTGGAAGAATGGCCCAGATGACTTAGTTTGTATCATGATATTGTTATGCAGGTTGATATCGGATGATATGATTACTGTGGAGACTGTATGTCTTTGGAAAGTAGTTGTATGCCACTGTGGTGGATGTGTTCCATTGGTTGTGACTATGTATCACTAGTTAAATAGTCGTGTGCTACTTGGTGTGGTTGTGTAGCACTAGATAGTAGTTGTGTACTACTATGGATAGACACAATTGTGTTCTATTGAATGACATTGTTCTAATTTCCATGAATACTATCAAGAGTGTTGGAAATGATTACCAGCTAGATGGATAGTTAATGCGCTAGTGGACGGATATTCTCTAGGAAGAAAATGGTCCAGGACAATTATTCTTCTAGGACGTATGTCTGGATTAGAATAATAGTCCTTGTATCCCATGGCGTGGATTCCAACATCTGTTGGAACAATTATTCTTATAGGACATATGTGTGGATTATAAGAATAGTTCTTGTATCACTCTGTGGAGTGAGTGACTTATTCAACATCATGCCTAATTACTCATATGGAGCATGGCTTCGAGAGATGATGCAGTCGATGCTATCAGATGATATTGATAGTGTTGATGGTGTTCGTGATTTGATCATGAGTTATCTTGTGTGGCTATGATGATGATACCATTTGAATAGTATGCTTGTGCTCAATACCATTGTTTTCAATACCTCCTCATCTAGGAGGGAGTGTTGATATTATGGTAGGCGCAGGAGGTATTAACCTCCACATGTAACCCTGACATTAATAGAATATTCTGGAAAGAAAGAAGAAACCCTAAAGCTTTGGACATAACCCTAAAAGACAATTTGGCTAAATAAAATAATTAATATTGAGTCTTTAGCCTCCAAAAAGAGAAGTCAGCCAAAACATATAAGAGCTCATTTGTAGACACACAGCTCGTAACTGCATAAATTCAATAACTGTGAAAGTTTGGAGAGTAGCTGCAGTTGCAACTACTACAACTAGTATTTTTGGTTTTAGGCTTGGACTTTCTCTTGGTTATGGTTTGGACTTTTTGCTTGGTATGATAGCTTTGGAGAGTGGTATGCTACCTTGATTGTCTTTTGGACCTAGGGTTTGCTTCCAGAATTATTCTCTCTGTCAAGGTTAAGGTGCTTGGGGGTGGCTTCGACCTATGGTTGGGTGACAATATTGTTATATTGTCTATGGTTAAACAAGCACACCTATTATTTCTAACAATAGCAAGGAGAAAAGGAAGGTGAGACTTCAATGCCTCAACTTCACTACTACAATTTTTACAAAAATGGAGGAGAAAGAGGTAAACTCTATGAATTTTGTTATTATTAGCATGAGATCATTATTATTCATTTTGTTAGATTTCGGGGCTACTTTGAAAGTGTATACACTATGTTTCAGGGCGCTTCATGAGATTTGGAATGCATGGTGTATGATCAACCCTTAGATGGTTTGTGATAGATTTTCACATTGGAGATGGATTACTTAATGATTGCTCAAGCTCAATTGGGTGTTTGCATGGAATTCTTGCTTAGGGTGTTGGAGATATTTAGATAGCTTGGTGACATTCTACATGTTGACCACATGGAGGAGGTTTCTTACTTGGAGAATTCCCTGCATTGGAGGAGGAACATTAAGCATTCAAGGGGAGGGAGTTTCATTCTAGACAACAAAAGGTAGCTTGGATACTTGCATGGAGGCATCGAGTTAACTTGAGGATTCTTGGGTTGCGACAATGTTTGTGCATGGGGAGTGGACCCAATGAACACAAGGCCTAGGATGAGCATTGGAGTCCTTGGAGGCTTGTAGGGGGAGCATTGGAGTCCTTGGAGGCTTGTAAGGGGAGCATTGGACACATATTTTGGAATTCCCTTTCATTGGAGCCTTTATTATGTATGATATCACCTTGGAGCTTGACATGTGTGCCTTTGGAGTGTAGTGCTTCACATGTGTGAGCCTAGTTGATTCTTTTTATGTTTTTTGTAAGGGTTAAGGCCCACATATGTATTGTTTGTCTCCATTACCTCTCATACATATAGAGGAATAAGAGATTCCTTTCATCATCATCATGGTACTCCTCTTTGTACTTGTCTTCTTGGAGTGAGATGTTAGGGCTCATGAGGAAACCCTGGGAGAAGTTATGAAAGGGAAAGATGATATATTTGTTGGGAGCTTTCTCTTCTGAGCTAAATGTTGGAGACAATGATTATTTTCATAATCTAATTGATCCAGGGGATCAAATTTTGCTCAAAAATTCAAAGTTCTTGAAATCACTTCAAATCAAATGAGAGCGTAGGCCTCGTCGTTACGAACCCAACGCAACTCATTTGGGTTCAAACGAACGTCGGAAGCGAGAGATATCGCGTTCTGTTCAAAATGGCAAACAGGCAAAAAAGGGGTGCTGACTGTACAGTCCGTACGGACGCTGACATGGCAGGTCGTACGACACGTGGCAGGTAGTTATTTGGATAGTTGGCATGTGACATGGCATGTTTGCAGTGAACAGGATGACGACACGTGGCCCAGTCAATGGCTGCCATGTGTCATATATACATTGGTTTAAAATTATGTCGTTGGCCGCAGTCAACCTCGTGACCTCCGGGCAGGGGGGAGATACTTGGGAAGAGCCACCAACCGGTGCACCACTGGTTGTTCCTTGTTATATATGTGGCAAAATATTTATATATGTTTGCATATGTGTATAGTTGGGGCGCGACCGGGCTGGGGCTTAGCCCCAGCCCTTGTTCGCACATTGTGTTAACATATGACCCAATGCTATACCATTCAGTGCGTGCATGCGGTTGTGTTTTGTTTTGGTTCCAACGGTTATACAAACGACCTGCCATTTGTTCGTTGACCATTGGCTTGTGGAATGGGAGCCTATGTTTATACTTGCGCGCGGTCACATGGGTCATACGACCTTGCCCTTGACGATTAGGGGCTAGGTGCGCCCGTAACTATCCTACAGTTTGCACGGTTCACGTGGTTGCATCCGGTGCTAAGTTTTTACGCTTAAATATGAGTGTGGGCTAGGTTGAGCCAACAAGGGTGCGTTTTGTAGATGCATAGACAACAAGTTTGAAGGGGGGATTTCCAGGAAGCCTATATTCTTCAATTTTTGGCCAAATGAGGTGCCGAAAAAGCCTAGCTAGGGGTTTTTGGACGTTCTGAAGCCATTGGAGCAGTCTATTTGGCATTTTGAGCACTGTAAAGAACATTTTTGAGAACTTTGAGAAAATAATACAAATGATCCATTGGAAGTTGGACCAGGAGATGTAGCCCAAGAGATGGGTGAACTCCTTTATCATTTGTTGTGTTATGTGTTTTCTGTTCACTGTTTTTGCTGCTGTTTATATGTATCTTGAATGAGTAAATCCTATTAAAGTTTTGTTTCAAAATTGATCCATTTTCATTTTAACACATAAAATTTAACTTGCAAATATTTTCAAGAATACAAGTCTTCTTCATTTTTAGATCACTAATTCTTATCACAATAGTGTTAGAGATGTGACTAAGGGGATCCCATTATTATTTCTCTCTCTCTCTCTTAGATATTCATCTTTGTACTTTCTCTCTTGTGTTAGAGGCACTAGGATTTATTGGATCTTTTGGAGCATGTTGAATACTAGGGTTAGGGTTTCATCCCTTGGAGACATTGGAGCTAGGGATTTGTGATTAAACCATAGGTTGTACTTGTTGAAGTGAAGTCGAACATGATACATCTTGCCAAGGAGGCTTTCTAGTGTTGATACTATCTTATGGAGTATATTTGGTGGAGCTATGATTTTCTTGGTTTTCCCTAGCTGTGGTTTTAGAGAGAGAGATAATTGTACCATCGTGGGATGAGGCTATGGTATATACATGAACTTCATATTTATACATATATATGAAGTTTTCAACTGCCCAAAATTTTCTCTATTGCATATTTGTTTTTCAACCATTTATTTCTTCATGGTTTGGTAATTTCCAACACTTGTATGTCTTGTTGATCTGTCATAAGTTAAGGTTGAAAATGTTAAATGATTTTAACATTAATATTAAAGAAGATAGGGAATATTTGTTGTTGTATTTACAAATTTCATAAAGTGAACTTTAGATATAGTTTATACATGATAATATTTCCCTAGAGGGTTGAAACTTGTGGACACACTTTAGTATCTTTTATCTTGAATTGCCTAGTGGATCAGGGTTATTAAGAGGTGAAATATTGTCCTTTGTTTTTATTGTTTTATTTATATTTCCTAACATCCCTAAGGATGAAAATTCATAGGGTTAAGATTCAAGAACCTCTAAGAAAGAGGTGAAATTTTTTGAGTTTATTAATTTCCCTAGTGTAGAAAATTTCTACACATTTAAACCTAGCAATCTTAGAGAAGTTAAGAACAATAAGGAATGGGGTGATGCAATGGATGTAGAGTTTTCAGCATCGGATAAGAACAAGGCTTGGAATTTGGTCAAATTTCATGAAGAAAAGAGGTCCATTAGCTACAAACGAATTTTCCAAATAAAGTATAAGTTAGATTTCTCTATTGAAAAATATAAGGTGAGGTTGGTAGTGAAAGGGTATGCATACTAAGAAGGGGTATGATATGACCCCAAGGGGGGAATATATGGGGGTTAAATGTATATGTAATGGGGTAAATGCATATTTAATGGTGGGAAACCTAATAAAGGGCCCACATGTGGGATCTTTATTAGGTCAACCACCATTAAACATACATTTACCCCATTACATATACATTTAACCCCCATATATTCCCCCTTTGGGGTCATATCAGGGTGGAATCTACTGGAAGGGTTTGAAGAGGTAGATAAGTATACACTAGTTTTCAAGGTAATTAAAGCATTATATGGCTTGAAGAAAACACTAAGGACATGGTACTTGAATATTGATGAGAATTTGTGAGCGAGCGATTTCAGAGTGCTTCAAATCAAAATTTATAAATCGAATGAAGTAGTGAGAACATCATCATTCTCATTGTTTATTTAGATGATCTCATAATGACATGGAGTAATGTAGGGGAAATTGTTAAAGTGAAACATGAATTTGAAGCATCTTTTGATATCACACATATGGGGATTTCAAACTAATGTCTTAGTATGAAGGTATGGAAAAAGGAGGTTATATTTATCTCTCAAGAAAGACACGTAAAAGAATTGTGTAAAATATTTAGGATCATTAATTGTAAACCATCAACATCTCCATTAGAAACTATGTTGAAGTTATTGGCAGAGGAGGATTCGAGGAAGGTACATGTTACCTTGTACATGAAAATAGTAGGAAGTTTGATCTAGATGTGTTAAAACATACCTGTTAGCGATCAAAAATGATTTCCAAATCATTGAGACATCACATGACAAGATAGTCATTAAAGAGAAGATTTATTTTTAAGTTTAAGTGTCTTTAAGATGAGTTTTAGACTTGTCTTTTCAAGAAATAAGTGTTCTTTTCAAGGAATATTTGGTTTAAAGTCATGAGGAAAAAATCCCAAGAAATTAGCTTTCGATAGCTAAGGGTTGAATTTTTATATGCTGTAAGTTGCCGAAAGTTCCCACTTTCGGCAGCTAAGAAGGCAGGTGCATGGTGCTCTAAGTTGCAGAAAACGCAGAATTTTCCAAAATTCATAAATTTTGGTCAAAAGGTCAAAATTCGAATTGTCTTGAGTGTTTTTAGGGGTTGATGATGACTCTTACTTAGATATATCATCAAATATCATCCATGGATGTAGGTGGCACTTCATTTCATCAATGGAAACATTCTATGGATCAAATCCTAGAATGTAGGGACATGGCTAAATTTTGGAAATCTGTGTTTTTCCTGTTTTAGTCACTTTCTTTAGGGACAGATTCTAATGCGATGGAAGCATATTTTTATAAACTGAAGGAGGTATTTCATAAGAACGGGCTCCTTTTCGAGAAATTCTCTCAGTTTTCCAAAATCTGTTTTGATTTGTGAGATATAGGTCAATCTTTGATAACCATATTTCCAGAAACTAAATACTTTGTTTTTCCTGTTTTAGTCACTTTCTTTGGAGACGAATTTTGATGATATGGAGGAGATTTTTTGGGAATTAAAGGAGTTATTTTGCAATAATGGGCTGATCTTCAATAACCTCTCTTAGATTTCAAATATCTATTTTTATTTGGAAGATATAGGTGAATCTTGGAGAAGCATATTTCTAGAAATTCTAAAACTCTGTTTTCCTTGCCACATCACAAATTCGAATTTGTAATAAATATCCTCCACAAACTAAAGATAGGAGAAGTGGTTATCAGATCCATCTTTTGAGGATATAAACTAATTTTGTAAAGTCTATATAAGCCTATTGATTTCATATTGTAAAGGAGGGGAAAACAGTCTGAGGACTGCGGTTCTATCCTTGAAGACTTGTACATTTCATCCTTTGGAGATGTCCATGAATACATCTTGACATCAAGATTCTTTCACTTTGTTTGTTCAGTTTTCATCTCCTTTCTTTCCATGTTTATATATATTCAATGACAGAAGGTTTTCATCCCATCTCTTTATTGATATATTAAAATTTTATACATTGCTTCTTATGTTTGTCTTAATGCCAGATAGCTATCATCCTATCCGTGCATTCATAAACTAAAGCTGCAAGTATTTACCTGTTATGTCTGGCCATAAATTATATGCAATCTTATATATGTTTCTGTTGGTATGAAGAATATCTTACCTATCATTACTGGCCATTCACATATACTATTGTATAGGTATTTCTGTTAGCATAATGAGTCTTCTCCATGTTTCCACACATTGATTAAAACCTTCTGAGAAACATAGTTGAAAGCCTTGGTCTTTTGAGTGGTTTATGTGTTTCTAAATGTATATGAGTTTATTAAGTCATTCGATTTGATCCTTTTTCATCTACATTATTGATCTATTTAAGTTACCAAGCTTACACCCCTTACTATCAGGGAGTAATTTCTTCGAGTGATAACAATACCGAAGTTAGATTTGTAGTACATCGTATTTCCATGTGGATGACTTCATCAAAAGTTATGCATTTGGAAGCATACAAAGAGGACATTGAAGTATGCATAAGGAATAGTGGAATTTGGTGTGGATTTTGTGAGGAATGACATGTTTAATTTGAAAGAATTTATGGACTTAGATTGGGTAGATTTGATAGATGACATATCTACTTCAATGTATGTATTGATGTTGGGTTTGAAGGAAATATTACTGACTAAAAAGATGCCTACAAAATTTGTGATGTGTCCACAAAGGTAGAAAACAAGGTTGTATGCATTTCATGTGAGGTAGTGTGGTTGAGGAGGATCTTGGAGGATACAAGATTTCAACAAAATGGAATACCCCATTTTTATTGTGACAATAGTTTCATTTTGAAGTTGGTATTTGGATTTCCACTGAAATATGAAGCACATGGAGTTTCATTACCATTTCATCCATGAGAAGGTCCAAAATAGAGATAACTTTTATATTGTTGTTCTTAGGCTAATTGGTTGACGTATTCACCAAGCCTTTATCTAAAGATAAATCTGTAAAATTTTGTGAAAAACTTGGTGTTACAATATCATGACCATTTTTAACATTATAAATAAATAATTTCATAGGCTGAGGTAAAATTCAATTCATGTAACTTTTAGGCTAAGATAAGTTTTGGTAATTATGTTCAATATCTCTGAATGATCTAATATATTCTCTCTTCTATAATGAAAAACCATCCCACATTGTGCATCTCTCTCTCCATTTTCATTTAACAAGTTTTTATTTATTCATCTCATCACTTTTCTCACTTGAGGTAAACAATACTCTAAAATTTATGGAAACTACCAAAATTCATTGGAGTTGGTAATCTAGGTTAGTTTGAATCTATTTTGGTTAGTTTGAATTGGTAATCTAAGTTAGTTTGAATCTAATTTGGTTAATTTGAGTCTAATTTGGGGACACTTGGTTTTATAGTTTTGAATATTTCTAAGTTCAATAATAGCCTTCACATACATCATGGATATTTCTCTCGATTTTATTTAACATGTTGGATTTATTCACCACTTGAGGTAAACATATTCTATAAAATTTGTGAAAGATCCCCAAAGTTTCATAGGAGTTTATAATCGAGGTTAGTTTGAATATAACTTGGGCACACTTGGCTTTATAGTTCTCAAGATTTCTAAGTTTAGTGATAGCCTCCGCAAACTAAAACCCAAGGTCTTGTTAGGAGAGTTATCTTGGAGTCATTCTTTAGAGATCATAAATGAATATTCTACTTTGTGATGTTTTTTTCTTCTCTCATTGACTCTAATAATACAAAATGATGAAGAAAACATCTAAATGAATAGAATATAGTACACAAATTACTATCTTACGAGGAAGCATCTAGCTTAAGCATCTAGCTTGGACAATTTTCATACACACCCTAGGCTAGAATAACAACATTGTTCCTTGAGCTGGGAGATGTTCAGTTTAATTTTACTCTACATAAAATGTTTAATGAGTCTCCTTTAATATTTGCTAATATGGGAATAACATGATGGTCTAATAATTAATATGGAACAAATTGAATGAAAGGGACCTTGTTCTTAGTAATGACAAGGCATCATTTAATTAATGTGATAACATAGTAAACCCAAATCATTATTAACCATACATCATAATGAAATATAATCCATAACACAATAATTTCTCTTGTACAATAAGTACTTTTCAAGATAATATAAATAGTGATATATTTTCTCAAGTGAGACATGTATGGATGTGGTGCATGTCTCTTAATAAGTAGACATTAGAGTCACTTATGATGTGGATCCCAACATGAGGTATGGTACCCTTAGAGGGAACCCACTAACACCGATATAATCCATCATTGACCTCTAATATTTATAATAAATGACATTTAAAAGTCATTGGGGCCACAAATCAATATTAACAAAAATATCCCCAACATCTCTACTTAAGGTTGATGTCGGAACACAAATAAAGAGAGTTGGCATAAATGATAATTGACTAAGTAAATATTACATCCCATCGTCCCCTCTTAATATACACATGGGAAAGATGTGGTTAAAAAAACATTGACCAAATAAACATCAAAATAATTCCCATTAATTTTTTTTGAAGAGGGAATACAATGATGACCAACGATGACAACACCCTAACCACGATGAGTTGCAGAAACAATTTTCAATGGAGAGTGTATATGTAGGACCGTAGATTCCAAAACAACTCAACATGAACCTTTTCGAAAGTGACTTAACAAACATAAGTTTACATAAAGAGTATTGCTTCAAAAATGTAGCCTCAAAAACAATTTCACACAAACTCATAATCAATGAAGTAAGGCATATGCATGAGTGGTGAATGCAGTAACTCAAATCCACAATGTTGTCAAAGAATAGTCTAAAAAGAATGGACACAAAATATGACCAAAAACATGCTAATCTTGAAAATGATTCAACAAAGTTGAAAACAAGTGTCAAATATCAACAAGAATGATCCACTCATGTAAACCAAGAGCCATTGTGAGGTTGGGAGTGATATGATGGATTTCCTATTGAATATCAACACAAATGATCTAAACATGGAAATAAAGAGTGTTGACTACATGCTTCTAAGAAAGAGGGTCAACAAGGTCAACACATGCCTCAAACACATGCAAAAATATAGGCTACCCATGAAAAAATCATTTTATGCCACACATGCAAGAATTGTACAATAAGGAATAAGTGCCATTAAAAAGTATCAAGAAGAGATTGCAACTACAATGAATCAATTAGAAATAATGATGAGGACTATACCACTACACAATTGATGAAACAAGTTGATATGAAGTACTCAAACTGTTGGATTACTGAGTGGGGGGGGTGAATTAGTAATAGCGTAATTATAGTCGTAAATAATGAATTTTTTACCACAGATAGTTGGATATGTTTCCTCAATGTCATAGCAATTTCACGGTCTGAATAATTCTAGAAAAAACGTTATTTCAAAAATGGTGAGATGACCTGTAAATAACATACCTAAGAAAGCATCATCGAAAGAATTTATCCTTCCTTGAATTCTGACCTTCTTTTCTTCACCTTCCCTCAGAAATTCGACTTAGATATCCTTTGGTTAGCTCAGACGCCTATAGATATTCAATATTCTCAAGTTTATCTTAAATGAGAGAGCCTTGCCTCTTATTTATACTCTCCAAGTAGCTTCCTTAAAAACATCTTCTAGGTCACTTTGTCCACTTTCCTTATTTTAGGGTTAACACACTTCTAATTTCTCCATTAAGTTTATTATTTAAACAATTCACTTTAAATTATAGTACACTCATCACTTCACTTTATTATTTACCTTCTAAAATCTCTTAAACTAGTTTGACTACTTTGACCTTTTGGGGCTTCTAGATGACATAAGAGGGTCCTCCAACTCTCAAACCGTGAGGAGTTATGTGACGTTCCACATACCACCAGAAACGGAATGACATGTACCATTCATATAGAATATTATTACCTAAAAATATATCAAAGCTCATACCGTTATCCATCAAACAAACTTGGGTCTATTACCCAAACCTGGGTTCTCCAACTTCTCATGGCCATAACTCTCTAACCGTGAGGAGTTATGTGATGTTCCACATACCACCGGAAATGGCATGAAAATAAATATCCATATAGGATAGTTTCACTGACAAATTCACTAACCGTCATCTCATTATTCCACAAATAAACATGGGTTCTCTAACCATACTTCTAGGATAATTCAATCCGCAAAGCATCTTCCCGTGAGGGCTTTCACCATAAGGGGACCACTTTGGAGTTCATCCATTTGTACTTATTATCAACCATGGAAATAAAATAATGAGTCATCTTTACATCAAACAAACTTGGGTCCATTACCCAAACCTTTGTGCTACCGAGCTTTCTTCAAGGGTTGACATCAATGACAACTAACCTTAATCAACAATATCCCCCTTTGGCATTGATGGAAAAACTTTGATGCAATACTGAAATCATATCACTCATGCTCCCCTTGGAACCATGCCTCTATATCATGCTCCCCCTGGAACCATGCCTCTGTCCTCTGCATCTCATAAATCTCTCCCCCTTTGTCATCAATGGCAAAGGTATCTTTCCATCCGGGGTTGCTTCCCCTGACTGAACTGTCCTCTTATGGTGCTTCCTCATGTACATCTAATACATATAAGATAAGCATTCAAAAATCATTCATTTTGGAGTAGAAATAAATCCAAGTCTCTGGAAAAGATATTCAAAGGCTTCCCGTGGAAGTGGTTTTGTAAAGATGTCTGCCACTTGTTTTTTTGTGCCCACATACTCAACTCTGATGTTCTTTTCTGCAACCTACTCCTGTAGAAAGTGATACTTTATTGGAATGTGCTTCATCTTGGAGTGCATCACCGGGTTCTTTGAGATACCGATGGTGCTTGTATTATCACAATATATTGGAATGGGCTCATCATACTCAACCTGTATATCTGTTAGATTTTGTTTCATCCAAAGAACCTGTGTACAACATGATGCTGCTGCAATATACTCTGCCTCAACTGTAGATAAGGATACTGATGATTGTTTCTTGCTTAGCCATGATACTAAACACTCACCCAAGTAGAATGATGCTCCACCGATGCTTCGTTAGTCATCAATACAACTTGCCCATTCTGCATCTGTGTAGGCAACAAGTGATAGATCCTTTCCTTTTGGATACCATAATCCAAACTCTTTTGTTCCTTTGAGATATATGAAAATCCTCTTTACTGCTAATACATGTGATTCCTTTGGTGCTGCTTGAAATTGTGCCACTTGTTTGACTGCCTGCATTACATTTGGTCTGGATGCTGTCACATATAGTAGGCTTCCAATCATTGACCTATATTTTCTCTGATCTGTAGACTTCGAATCATCATCTTTGCTCAACTTGCAACTGGTTTTCATGGGAGTGAAAATGGTTTGCAATCTTCCATTCCAAACCTCTTTAGCATTTCTATGATATACTTGGTTTGAGAAATAAAAATTCCTTGGTTGCTTTGACGTATCTGAATTCCCAGAAAGAAGGATAGTTCTCCAAGTAATGACATTTCAAATTCATTCTGCATATCTTTTGCAAATTTCTGGCTTAACCTGTCATCATCACTACCAAAAATAATATCATCAACATAAACTTCAATTAATAAAATATTACCTTGACTTACTTTGATGTAGAGGTTGTTGTCTGCACTTCCTTTTATGAACCCTTCCTACTACAGATACTTATCTAGTCTAGAGTACCATGCTCTAGGAGACTGTTTTAGACCATACAAGGACTTCTTTAGTTTACACACATAATCTGCATTCTCTGACAAATGGAATCCTTCTGGTTGTTCAATGTAGACTTCTTCTTCAAGTTCCCCATTCAGAAAAGATGATTTTACGTCCATTTGAAACATTTTAATATTTTTGGAGCATGCATAAGCTAAAAGCAAACAGATTGCTTCCATTCTGGAAACTAGGGAAAATGTCTCTTCAAAGTCGATTCATTCAACCTGTGCATATCCTTTACATACCAATCTAGCTTTGTTCCTTGTAAACTGTCCATCTTCATTGAATTTATTCCTGAAGACCCACTTTGTGTTGATCACATTCTTATTCTTTGGTCTTGGAACCAATTCCCAAGTGTCATTTTTCTCTATTTGATCCATTATTCATCCATGGCCTTTTTCCAAAATTCATCCTTGTTGGCTTCTTCAAAACAGTTTAGTTCAATTGTAGATGAGAGTGTTAGGTGTGCTTGTTCTGGTGAACGGATTCTTATTCTAGTCTCAACTCCTACATCTTTGTTTCCAATAATCTGTTCTGAAGGATGATTTTTCTGTACTCTTCTACTGAATGTCTTTGGACGCACTTGTTGAACTTCCTCTCCTACTTCTGTCATATTCTCTTCATATTCCTTTTCTACTTCTTTTTCATCTTTTGTTTCTTCTTCTAAGGGTTTTTTCATTGATTCATTTTCTTCTTCCTTTGATTCTGGTCTACCTGTTTCATCAATTGTCATGTTGATGCTTTCCACAACTTTGTTCAATATTAGATTGTAACACTTGTATGCTTTCCTTGTACTTGAGTAACCAACAAGTACGCATTTGTCCACGCGAGAGTCAAACTTTCCTATTCTTCCATCTTCTCTTTTGATATAGCATTTGCTTCCAAAAACTCTGAAGTGCTTTACATTTGTTGGTCTTCCTTTCCATAGTTCATAAGGATTTTTTTCAGTGTTGTTTCTGAGTATTAATCTATTTTGAATGTGAACTATTGTATGCACTGCCCATGTCCAAAAAAATCTGTCAATTTTGAATCCATTACCATTGTTTGAGCCATTTCCTGTACTGTCATGTTCTTTGCAAGATACCAGATATATAAAATATGCAGAACATAAACGAAATGCTAGAAATAACAGAATAACAGTAAAATATCCAACATAATCTTCTGAATACACAGAAACGATATATGAAATAGCAACAGAAATAGCACTTGAACAGAAATAGCACTTGATTCAGATAGCAATGTTCACAGGCCTCTTCGAGGGGGCAACCTCCAATCGAGCAACACTCTGTTACAATAATATCCAAGCTAGGGTTCTCAATACCCTCGACTNCTATTTATACTAAAAAGAAGCATCTAGAGGAAGATCCTTCTAGAAGCGAAAGCTTCTATTAGGTCTTCTTACATCCGCCTTATTCTATTTTATTGAAAGGTCTTATTAATATTGACCTTTATTACATCCGAATACATTGATCTACCTATGTGCTGGTTAGGACCTTAACATGTCCGCCCCCTTAAAAACAACCTTGTCCTCAAGGCTTGAGATGTGGAAACTGCTGCAGAATGGTAGTTGGTTCCCAAGTGGCATCTGCTGGAGTCATATCTTTCCACTGTACGAGCACTTCCTTGATGGTTTGCTGACGCAGGCGACGCTCCCTCTGGTCCAAAACTGCTTCTGGTTGTAGCCAAATGGATCCTTCTTCTGCTAACTCTGGAAGGTTGGTTTGAAGTTGGCACCTGGTTCCA
>JASDQU010105402.1:55379-76884 GCA_032191745.1 Picea mariana | reverse complement strand
GGGATATTTGTTCATATGATTTCATGACAAGCACTAGTTAAAAATTTTGAGCACATATATTGAAGCCTTGTATCTTCCTAACAACACCATTGAGAGGCATATATTCCTCTATTAGCCCAATGATTCCATAAACATGGCCTCTATTGTTTGAGAGAAATTGTCTATATAAGATATACATATAAATGGTTAATGTTGAACAAATAAGGGTCTTTTGGTCATATTTTTGTGCACTCTCTAGGATACATACGATAAATGGTTTTGTTTGAATTCCTTGGATTTTGAGGTTGAACCATGTCTTAGGCCACAATACCCAATTCTGCGCTCCCAAACGAATGAAATTCTACTCATTTCCCAAATAGTACTTGTAGAGGGTGTGCATCTTGGTATGGGACCTCGTGCATGGCCAACTAGCCATAAAAAGCAACATTTAGGGCTTAAGACCCTAACTACTAGCCTTGAAGCTTGTCATACTCTATAAGAGACATGTTCTTGATAGCCCGAATCTTAAAATTTAGTTCTTAGATGACTTGTGGTCCAAATATTTCTTTCGAATGATCTATGTCATTCTCCAAGTTCCAATATATGGCCATTGAGCCATAGAAGCGACATTTAGGGCTTAAGCTCCTTGTTTTTGTCCTTGAAGCATATCTTGGGCTAGGAGACTTGCACTTAGTGAGATAAACCTTAGAATTGGTTTGGTATCTCACTAATGATACAAAGATTCCTTCTAGAGAGTTCATGTTATAATTTGGGACACAATGCATGGCCCATAACCTAATAGTAGTGTTTAGTGTTGAAGACCCTAGTGTTTTTCTTAGTGATGTATTGGTGAAAAGGCCTTATTCCTAGTGTGACAAACGTCAAAATTAGGATTGTATGCCACTTGTGTGGAAAATATTTCTTTTGGAGGTCTTTTTTGATGGTTGAATTCCTATGATTGGCCCATGATCCTTAATAGAAATGTGGAGGACCTAAGCTCCTAGTTTTTGTTTTTAAACAATGCCTTGGATGAGGAGACCCATCCCTATGTGTTAATCCTCAAAATTATGACCATACACAATTACTTGGTAAAGATTCCTCCTTGAGAGCCTTTCTTGTTGATGGGGCCTCATGCATGGCCCATGAACCTTAGAAGTAGTGTATGGTGTCTAAGCTTTTGATTTTCATCCTTGAACCATGTCCTTAGTGAACCAACCCAACCTTAATGTGATCTAAAGCACATTTTGGGTGAGGAGACCCTTCCCTAGTGTGCCAAACTTTATAGTCAACCTATATTCCACTCCCATGCCAAAGATTTCATACAATGGGCTTGTCTTGTGCTTTGGGTCCCCATTCATGGCCCATGTGCCTTGGAAATAGCTTATTTAGGACCTAAGCCATTGAATTTGGCCTCAAAGCATGTCCTAGCATAGGAGGCCCTTTGTCAGTGTGCTAGACATTAGAATCAGGATTGTATCCCACTCCTAGGTCAAATATATCATTCAAAGGCCATGTATTGTGGTTTGGGTCCCATTTATGGCCCATACACTTTACATATAGCTCCTTTAGGGCCCAAGCCATCGCATCCATGAAGCATGTATTTAGCAAGGAGGCCCTTTTTTGGTATTATATACCTAAAATCTTTCACTATATCATATTCCTAGGCCAAATATTCCATCCAAAGGGTTTGTCTCATGATTTGGTTCCTTGTTCATATCCCATGTGCTTTAAAAAAGTATCCTTTAGGGCCAAGCCATCATATTTTGGCACCAAAGCATGTTTTGGGGGAGGAGACCCTTTCCCATTGTTCCAAAGCTAATAAATCCTATATCCTATTCCCAAGCCAACGTTTCCATCTAGAGGGTTTGTATTGTGGTTAATATCCTTGTTCATGGACCGTGTGCCTTAGAAGTAGTTTGTTTATGGCCCAATCCTTTAGGTTTCAACCTTAAATCATGTATTGACCAAGGAGACCCTTTCCTCGTGCAACAAACCATGGAATTGGAAAAATATCCCTCTCCCAGGCTAAATATCTCATCTAGATGGTTTCTCTTATGGTCTAGGCCCTTGTTCATGGACCATGTGCCTTGGACATTTCTCATTTAGGGGTGTATCCTAGAAGCATGTCTTGGGAAAAGTGACCCTTCTCTGGAGCACCATACCTTAAAGTTAATATTGTATCCAACTCCTAGGGAAAGGATTACATTTATAGAGGGCCTACCTTGTGTTCCAAGTCCTCGTTCATGGCCCATGTACCTTATAAGTATCTTGTTTGGGGCCCAAACCCCTATATTTTGATCTCGAAGCATATCTTGGTCATTGATACCCTTCATTGGTGCACCATACCTCATAATCAAGACAATGTCCCACCCATGGAAAATATTCGATCTAAAGGGCTTGCCTCATTATCGTGGTCCCTATTCATGGCCCACGTGCTTTAGAGTGATCTCCTTTAGGGTTGAAGCTACCATATTTTGTCCTTGAAGAGTGTTTTAGTGGAAAAGACTGTGTATCCCATTCCCATGCCAAAGGTTTCATTCAGAGAGGTTGTCTCATGTTTTGGGTCCTGTCCATACCTCGTGTGCATTAGAAGTGTCTTCTTTTCGGCCTAAGACCTTAAATTCTGGCCCCAAAGCATGTATTTGACAAATAAAACCTTATTTGATTCACCAAACCTTGTAATCAATCTTGTATTCCACTCCTGAGAAAAAAATTCCTTTGGAAGGTTTTTTCTTGTTGTATGGGTGTCCATTCATGTTCCATGTGCATTAGAAGTAGCTCCTTTGGAGCCCCAAGCCACTGGAATTTGGCCCCAAACCATTTAAACTTGGACAGAGAGACTCTTCCCTTGTGTTTAACCTCGAAATCAGGTCCATATCTCACTCCCAAGCCAATTATTCCATTCAAAGGTATTTTATTATGGCTTGGGTCCTTGGCTTTGTGCCCATTGTGAAGACCTCAATGTGGCACCAAGAGCTAATGCTAGCTTAGACCTTGACTCTTATTATGCTAGAAATTATGTGATAGCACCAAACTTTTCTGATGCCAACTTGTTTGCATATATGAATCCTCGTTCCAAGTCAATGACAACTTGGAACACCACATAAGTGAAACATTGTAACTAAAAGGGACTACACATATACATTAGTGGGTTATTAAGTCTAACTGGGACAACACAATTAGCAACATGTCCAAGCTAGTGGTCAAATTTGACCAATTCATAACTTATCACGATCGACCTAAATTCCAAGGATGAGGCAATGATCATATTTGTACTTTGTGCACAAGGTGGACTATTAAGGATTGCCTCAATTATGGATTTGACTATCCATTTCAAGTATACATATTGTTGGCCCTTTAATAGATGTGGGTCCATATAAGGTGTCCAACAACGGTCCATTGTAGTCTAATGCATTGACATATTCAAAATTTTGAGATGAAGGAGGTCTCACCGACTCTCACCCAAGGCACACTTGATAGTTTCTATGTGATTAAGGTTGAGAGTGTTAGAAATTTAGTGGGGATTGCATTCCTTATGAGTTTGATTGCATTCATTTAAACTAGAACTAGCAACATTCAAATTAATAACAAACACACATATATCATCCAGATACAGTACAAACATAAACCCATAGGAAGAATAATGATGCATTGTATTAACGACATGCATGATATTACATAACTTTGATGTAGAGAAGTAATCGAGAAATCATAACAAAAACAACTCTTTAATCTTTCAAACCTTTCTAATTGCATTACATGCCTCATATATATAGATGGCTAGAGTTGTTACAGAAGATTCCATAATATATTAGGGAATCTTCTTGATGTAACCCACTCACACCAATAGATTTCAAAAGAGTTTGCATCTTTAGAGACTTGAGTAAAATATCTACAAAATTGGGCATAGAGGATATATGAGATGACTCCTCAACTATTCGTACTCATGGTTTTTGGAAATTGCATACTAATTAGGGTTCTACGATTTTACTACTTTTGTAGATTCATCTTTTGTTAAACTTTGCTCTGCACCAACACTTAGTTAAATTGAGCCATAACAACTCCTTGACCACACCTGGACGAGTTGGGTTCCACGTCTCACATGAGCCATACTTTCTACGACAAATCTTTGAACTGTGTGGCACGTATCACACTTATGTCTTGTTGGCTTGTAGTAGCCCCCCTTGTCTCGATCTGGGATTATGGAAAACCCAATGGGACAACTTCAAAATATTCTGCAGATTTTAGATATGAAAGAACTTTCTTATGGTAGGACTAGCATACATAAATGGACCTTGGATGTCCTTTCTTTTGTATTATGGTTGTGCATGACTACATGTGGGATGCCTATGGGGAAACATTGTACATGAGGTGTAGCACACCAATTTTAGGCACTCATAACCCGCATTTGAGTCGGGTTACTAGACCCTCTCCCCAAAATATGCTTAATATTTCCTCCTTATGGTAGGTATTAACTCATGGGATCCATTGGACCCTATCCACTGTAACACCCCCAAATTGATCCACATGTTGTAAATATGTATATGTACACATGTTGTATAGGCTAGTGAGCTAATATGAATTTTGGTCCAGAGTGCCCATGTAATTATGTTTTGGGCTAGAGTGCTTATGTGATAGTAGGCCGATGTGCTTGTATGTTGAAAGGTTGGTGGGCTTGGCATTGTAAATTGTAATTACACTTGGATATATTAATAAAATACATCACTTTTGCAGACCAAGTTAGATAGAGAGTATGGGGGGATAGGATTCCATGAGAGGGAAAGGGGGCTAAGGGCTTAAGGAAAGGAACTAAGTCAAGGAGGCTTAAGCCCAAGAATATAATAATATATTCCCAAGTCTTAAGTTATGATTTTATCCCGAGTTCTCAAGTGGGAGAATGAGTAGTTCTTTGAATGCCACTTGCCAAAAAGAGAACATGCATATTTGAAGTTTGGTAATCCATCATTTCCTGGTCATTTTTACCATTGTTTGTGGGGTGTGAGTTGAGAATCCATTATGAACCTGCTACCTTGTGAACCTTGTGAATCCTAAGTGGATTTAGGTGTGCAATTCTCCTTGGGTTGCATTGGAGAAGGCTGGAACCCGAGAGGGAGAATTGTTGGGAATATGTTTCCTTGGGTGTGAGGTCTAGAGGGTGCCTGGAGACTCCATTATAGCAGTCAAAGTTCTTGGAGCCACAACTCTCTAAGATTTCTTGGTTGGCCTGTGATGGAGCCCTGGAAGGGAAGTGGGACAGCCCAAGGGACTGTGGTGCAAAGAAGGGGTAACATTTCCTTGGGTTGTGTAGGCTGATGAGGAATGAGAGACTTTAGGTTGGAAAAATTGTTGTAGTGGGTACCTTGGCCTAGCCATTTGTTGTGTTGATTGTTAGGCCATAGTTGGCTTAGGTAGCCTTTGTCTTGGTGGAGTCATAACCCAGCTTAGGGTGACCTATTGTTGAGAGTTTTAGAACAACAATGTCTATGGCTGGGGGGAACCTCTAAGGTCTACAGACAATCGATGCCTTTATGAAAAGATAAGTGTTCTATTATGTCTTTTTCTGTGTTGATTAATGTGTGTTTATCTATGCTTAATTGTGATATGCTATAATTGTATATAATTATGCATGGAATTATATGTTGTTAGGATTGCATAATTGTATATAATTATGCATGGAATTATATGTTGTTAGGATTGCATAATTGTTTCATATGTAAGGGATATTAGTACATTTGTTATCAAAGACTGGACAAGGGTCTCGGTTTGTCATGAATTGGTACCCAGAGCTTAAAATAAGGTTATATGAGCCTTTAGGAAGGTTGGAATTAATTAATTAATGGTACCAGAGTATTAATGAGTTAAGTAAAAGAAATTTCATTTTTTTTTGCATGTGACAGAGTTTGGATTTTAGTGACATATGCCTAGAAGTGAGTCTAGGGTGTGTTACACTCGCGCTTCTTGCTAGCCTTCACCAAAATTGTAGGCCACATTGGTGGCTTAATCCTTCTCTTGCTCTATTTGCATTTGCTATACCTAGCCAAAGAGAGCGCAAGAACACTTGTTTTTGTAGTAACACCTCTAATACATTGGTAATGGGTTGAATTGATCCTTCTCTAGTCAGCGACTAGGTGTTGGCCTAGACCATGAAGTGAAGTTCCTACCATCATAATCCACTAGCTACACCTACTTTGACATAATTTTGTGAAGACAACCACCCCTTCTATGGCCGAGTTCCATCGGGGTGGTTCCTCTTGTGCTCTGGTATCTCCCTTTGTTTCATGGAAAGAATTCCCAATAAGCAGCTAAATCGAAGAAAACATAGCTCTAGCGCTTGCAAGGTTTTCCAACTTTGATATTTATGGGCACAACTTTTGTTTCTATTTAAGAACATTGGACAAAAAGGTATTCATTGCCTAAAGCATGCGTGTGAGGGTTGAGTTGGTATCACGTCCCTCTCGTTTCTCTTTACTAATCATCATGGAAAATCTTCATGGATTGGTTATCCTTACTAGGCTTGACATTTAGTTGGACATGGTCATTGATCACTTAATGTGACTAACTTGGGTGCCCTTTCAAACCAGCTAGAGCACATTTTGATATCACTTGCATTCATCTTTGACCTATCTACCAAAATCCCCCTAAGTTATACTATGACGTAGAGACTTCCCCACCAATAGAGACTTGACCTTAACATACACATTCCTTGCTATGCAGTTTGTTAGCTAAGCAGTTCCTATTTTCCTATGACACCCATTTCATCCCCAATTGAAGATCTTATGTTGATGTCGACAATCTAAACCTATTCTACTTTCTTTTAGATTCTTAGACCTACAATAAAGAAAAACACACAAACAAATTAATTTAATTGTTAATTGAATATGTAGAAACTTGAATGCATAAATTGAGTTCTACTGCAGTACACTAACTCCCCCACCCCCAAAAAGCTCAGGGTGGTTCTATGGGGGTGGAGATCATATAGGGTTTTAGGTGGGTGTTAAGTTATTTTCACCATGCCATCGACCTGCGCTAGCTATACTGCGCCCTCACTTATAATCTGCACCACTCTATATGGTCGCTGCGAGTGCATTTGCAGTTTCCTCGGTGTTTCCAAAACTTGTTTGCATACATTAAAACTAAGTCCCCCTTTACAAACTGCTCGTGTCGGATATTTTGGTAATGCTTGGTTTTCTGACATTGTTTTTGGACCATTTGATGGTACCCTGGTAGAACCCGGTAATCTCCTAATTACATTAACATATTCAACTGCTATTGTAACTGCAATGTGTTACTCATCTGTTTACTAATAGCTACCTGCAAGCTTGGTATCAAGCACGTAATCGACATCACTGCTTCCATGCCATAGACCAGTTGGTGTATGCTACAGGAGGGTTTTACATGTAATCCAATATGCCCATAAGACCAAGAAGATCCTCTGGTCCCAATCATCTTCATTAATAAAACAAACTTTGGTCAATCCTCGTTTGAGGATCTTATTGAAAATTCTACCGTTCCAACTACTTGTGGGTGGTGCAGTGTTGTCTTGTGAATTTGGTGACTATATGCCCAAAAATAAACTTGGCTGTAGTTTCTGTCAAACAATATTTAGTAGGTGTAGCCTCGACCTAGCGTGTCAGGTAATCTGTAGGCGTGTTAATATATTGCATTCTTGAATATTATGTCAGTGGGTTGATGGGATCGACAAAATATATTGCCCAACTTTGGTATGACTTAGCTGTGATAATTGGTTGCATTAGTATATGATCCCTCGACAAGGGTTTTCCCTCCCGTTGACACACAACACATTGCTTGGCATAGTTTCTAGCGTTTGTAAAAAGAGTTGGCACCCACAACCTTGCATGCAGAACATTCCTCGTCATAGTGCCCCCCTCCTTGTCCAGGAAGTTGTGCTATCACATTTTCGAGTGATATATCGAACACATCTACATACATGAAAAATTCTATTCCAATTAGGGAAGATGAGGATCGGTGATGTGAGCATCCATTGCTTCAATTCTACAAACCTGGCTTTGTAGGCTGCTGTCCAGACAAATGGTACCCTCTTTTGCAACGGCTCTTCAATTGGTGCCATGAGCTGTCCGTAGCCTTCAATGAACTGTCGGTAATACCAGGTGTGCCCCAAGGTAGACCATAGCGTTGACACTCTACTCCATGCAGGTAAGTTTACAATTACTACAATCTTGGTGGCATCCACCAACAATCCCTCTTTACACACTATACTTCCGAGCAGTATGGCAAATGACGTGCAATAGATACGTTCTTGATGTTCAATGACCACGGCATGTGTTGACACCTATCCAACATGCACAGGAGGTTCATGGCGTGATCCTTAATAGTCTATACGCCACCCAATCATCCAAGTATACTTGGACAAACTTGTGAATATATTACTAAAAAGATGTAATTACCACCTTGGAAAACATTGGCGAAGCATTCTTTAAGATGAAGAACATCACAATATAAGCATACAACCTCCACCTCCATTCAGTAGCAAATGTAGTTTTTTGCTTGTTTTCATCTGCAATGCAAATCTGATGATAACCAAAGAAACCATATGTGAATGAGTACGCCCCATTTCCTACAACCTTTTCCAATATTTTGTCAATAATTGGGATTCCAATATTTTGTCAATAAATGGGTTTGGGAAGGGTATTGGGAAAGGAGAGGGAGAGGGAGAGGGAGAGGGAGAGGGAGACGGAGACAGAGAGTAGACAATAATTACACATCAAAATTGTGTCTCTCTATTAAACAACTAAATAGAGTACATATTATAAATACAAGACAACTCCATTGAAGAAATATCTCAATCTCACACCAAAATAGTAAGCTAACTAGTTGGAGAGAATCTCTCAAACCAACTAGAATGTCTAGGCCTCAACAACCTCCTAAAAGCTAGGAATATAGTTCTTCTCATTGTTATTGCAACTGATTGGTCAAATCAAACAATGCATTACACATTGACTCAACATGTTTCTTATCACAACTCCAAATAAATTTAAAGTACATATTTCTCCAAATAAATTTAAAGTACATATTTAATTTTACCTTGGTCAAAGATTTTTACAATAACCATTTATGGAATCTTGATCAACTCTACCACCTCGCAGATCTCCTCTTGTGAAGCTTGGATCCTAGCTTCTCGACCTCTCGCACATAATACTTCTGGGTTACCATTGTTAGGCAATGGAAACAAAACATAGCATATAACAAAGCATAAAAATAAACAATATCAAACACCCATTAAACCAAACACATCAATCATACACTTGACACAGTGATTTATCTGGAAACCTAATGAGAAAAAAAAACCATGAGAAATGATTATCGATATTCTTATTATTCAAGGGAGAATTACAATAGCCTTCATAGGCATACAATCATCCTCTCCTCACAAACTCTGCTCTTGCTCCTTGCACACGCTTGCACTCACTTGCACTCCACCTCTATGGGTATGCTCACATATATAACATCTATCACTCAGTTATACAAATTGATAATGAATAGATCACATAGTTATACGAGCAGTTCATAAATAGATTGCATGCATACGCATTAACATAGCTGCATGCATGTGCATGTGACCGCATGAGGAAATTCTTTGGCATGTTTTCAACAATCTCCACCTGGACAACAATTTACTTGATATATCATGCCCTTAATTAATTCATCACCTTTTCTGCAAGCCAAGAGAAGCCAAACAACATCGTGCTTCTCTAACAAAACTGGTTTCTTAAACATGTCTGTAGAATTCACTTTTGTATGGACCTTTTCCAAAGACACTCCACCTTCATCAACAACCTGTCTTACAAAATGGTACTTAATAGAAATATTCTTCGTCTTACTGTGATAAGCTGGATTTCTAGCAAAATGAATAGCACTTTGGTTGTCACAAAATACTTTCACCTTGTCTTGCATCTTTCCAAACTCGCCCAATAAACCCTGTAACCAAATTGCCTCCTTACATGCATGTGAAGCAATCAAATACTCTGCCACTATAGTGGATAAAGCGACTACGTTTTGAAGCTTTGACATCCAACTAACAAGTCCTCTTGCAAGAGTAAAGACATATCCTTAAGTGGATCTCCTTTTAACCAAGTAACCTGCCAAATATGAATCTACATAACAGCAGACTGAATCTCTGGAACCATCATAGGTGATAGAATAACTGCTTGTGCCTCTAAGATATCGAAGAACCCATTTCACTGTTTCCCAATGCCCTTTTCCTGGATTTGCCATGTATCGACTGACAACACCAACTGCATGTGAAATATCTGGTCTAGTACTCACCATCGCATACGTCAAACTTCCCACCGCATTAACATATGGTACACAAGACATACAATCCTTTTCTTCGTCATTACTAGGACATAAACCTGAAGAAAGCTTGAAATGGGAAGCCAAAGGGATCTGTACGGGTTTCACATTATTCATATCGAATCTCATAAGTATTTTCTCCACATACTTCTGTTGTGATAACCACAACTTACCATTTTTCCTGTCTCTGTGTATCTCCATGCCTAAGATTTGTTTTGCTGCTCCTAGATCCTTCATATCAAACGCCCTAGCCAACAAAGCCTTTAACCTGTTGATTTCGACCATGCTCTTTCTTTCCATAAGAATATCGTCAACGTATAACACCAAAATAACGAACATGCCATTTTACAACTTTTTAATGTAAACACAATGATCATATTCACTCCTTGTAAAATTTAGGCTCACCATGAAGGAATCAAGCTTCTTGTACGATTGCCTGGGAGACTGTCTCAGGCCATACAATGATTTCTTGAGTTTGCAAACAAACCTCTTATTGCGATCCTGAACAAACTCTTCTGGTTGTTCCATATATATATATCCTCATCTAAATCTCCATGTAGAAATGTTGTTTTAACAACTAGTTGCTCTAACTCAAGATCAAGTAAAGCAACTAGTGCTAATCTAACACGAACTGAAACAAGCTTCACAACTGGTGAAAAGATCTCATGAAAATCAATACCTTCCTTTTGAGAATGCCCTTTTGCTACCAGTCTTGCTTTATACCTTTGGACTTTATCATCAACACCCTTTTTCAGTTTGTAGACCCACTTGTAGTCGACAACCTTCCTGTCCTTTGGAAGTTCTACTAGGTCCCATGTTTTATTCCTTTTTAAGGCATCCATTTCTTCTTTCATATCTTTCTTCCGTTGAGCACTTTCAGATACCTTAATTGCTTCCTGAAAACAACTAGGTTCTCCATCAATAGAAACTATATCCATAGATGAAACATAATCATCATACCTTGTAGGAGGATTCCTGACTCGTGAAGATCTCCTCAGAGATGGTCGAGGCATATCCTCAGTTTCTTGGATATTTTCTACATCTACATCTTCATCTTCTTTTTCTGGAACTTCTTCATGCTCCTGCCTTTTAGAAGATGATTGAGTTTCCAACTGAATTAGCTGAACTTGCGGTACCTGCTCTTGTCTCACTTCAACATCTACCAATTCTAATTTTATGAGTGAGGATTCGTAAAATATTACATATCTTCTTATGATGAGTTTGTGGGTAGTAGGATCCCACTCTCTGTACCCCTTAACTCCATCACCATAACCAACAAAGACACATTTCTTTGATCTAGGATCTAACTTAGAATGTTGATCTTTGGAAATATGAGCATAAGCATCACAACCAAATATTCTCAGATTTGAAAAATCACACGAATGATTTGTCCATACCTCTTCTGGAATCTTACAGTTTATTGCAGTTGATGGTGATCGATTTAACAGATAGCATGTTGTAAGAACTGCTGCTGCTCACAATTCCTCCTGCATCTTGGCATTACTGAGCATGCTCCTTGCTCTCTAGAAGAGTATTATTCATGCATTTAGCAACACCATTCTGTTGAGGAGTATAAATCGTGGTCTTGTGTCTTTCGATCCCAGCTTCCTTGCAATAATTCTAAAATTCCACAGATGTGAATTCACCTCCATTATTTGTCCTTAAATACTTGATTGACTTGTCAGTGCTCTTTCCAAGCAAAACTTTGAATTGCTTAAAAGTATTAAATACATCAACTTTTCTTTTAAGTAAATATACCCAAACCTTCCTAGAGTAATTATCTATAAATGTCACAAAATATGACGATCCTCCAAGAGAAACTGTAGGGGATGGTCCCCAAACATTTTGAATGAATGTAATCAAAGATACCTTTTCTTATATGTCTTCTTGTTTTAAACTTCCGTCTACACTGTGTTCCAAAAACACAATACTTGCAGAATTCAAATTCAGAAACTTCAAACTTGGAAGTGACTTACGATCAACCAGTACCTTAAGCCCTTTCTCGCTCATATGACCCAAACGTTGACGACATAAACGAATAGAGTCACTTGCATCTTCAGATACTACCATTGCTTGATTTACTTCTGTCCTTCCTTCAAGCTGATAAAGGTTCTCGATCCTCTTTGCCTTCATGACTACTAAGATGCCTTTGGACACCTTCAGTACTCCACCTTGAGTTGTACACTTGTAACCAGCAGAATATAGAACTCCCAAAGATATCAAGTTCTTTCTAAGGTTGGGTACATGTCTTACATCTGTTAATGTTCTTACAGAACCATCATGCATTCTAATCCGGATGCTACCAACTCCAACAAATTTTACAAGAAAAATCATTTTCCGTAAAAACAACACCATCATCAATAGATTGGTAAGTTGAGAACCAATTTCTATGAAGACACATGTGGCTGGACACACCAGTATCTAACAACCAATGTTGATGTTGATGTGAAACATCACAAGTAGACAAAACCTCATCAACCATACCTAAACTGGAACCTGAACTTGTTTATGCTACATTAACTTCCTTTGGTTCTTTTGTGGAGTCCTCCTTGGATGCATTCTGTCTTTTCCAGCAATCCTTCTTGAGATGCCCAGATTTGCCACATAACCAACATTTTCGCTTACTCTTCTTGCCTCTTGACTTAGACCTTGACCTACCCCTTTGACTTTGCCCTCTTTCTGTAGATCGACCTCTAACCACCATTGCTTCTGTTGTTGAGGTTTCTTTACCGGATGTTTTCCTTATCTCTTCAGACAACAAAGCTCCCACAACAGTGTTATAATCAATGGCATATGTTGTGTTAAACCACACAGTTGTGACGAGATGATCCCAAGACTCAGGCAACAAACACAGTAGCGTAATCGTCTTGTCCTCATCTTCAAACTTTACTTCCTTATTAGTTAATTGACAAATCAAAGTATTGAAAACATTAAAGTGATCAACAATTTTCGTACCTTCTTTCATCCGCAAGTTGTTCAACTGCCTCTTCAAGAAGATTCTGTTTGACAAGTTCTTTGTCATATACAGACTCTCCAGTTTGGTCCACAAACCTACTGTTGTCGTCTCTTCAGCGATGTTAAACAACACCTCATCTGCCAGGCACAAACGGATAGTACAGAGGGCTCTTGCATCCAGATTCTCCCAGTCCTCGTCTGTCATGCTTGTCGGTTTCTTTGAATTTCCAGCCAAGGCCTTTTTCAATCCTTGTTGCACAAGCAGATCTCGCATCTTGAGCTTCCATAGCGTAAATCTATTCTTACCACTGAACTTTTCCACCTCAAACTTGGAACTATGCACTTTTGCCATTAGCAGATGCCAGAAACAACAGTCCAAAAGAAAATCACAACTTCTAATAAACTAGGCTCTTCGATCCAGCGACTAGATTCTCTTCTCCTTTAACTCTAAGCTCTGATACCACTTGTTAGGCATTGGAAGCAAAACATAGCATATAACAAAGCATAAAAATAAGCAAGATCAAACATGCATTAAACCAAGCACATCAATCATACACTTGACATATTGATTTATGTGGAAACCCAATGATAGAAAAAACCAAAGGCAATGATTATCAGTATTCTTATTATTCAAGTGAGAATTACAATAGCCTTCATAGGTATGCAATCATCCTCTCCTCACACACTCTGCTTTTGCTCATTCACAAGCTTGCACTCACTTGTACTCCACCTCTATGGGTATGCTCACATATATAACATCTATCCCTCAGTTATACAAACTGATCATAAATAGATCACATAGTAAGACGAGCAGTTCATAATAGATTGCATGCATAAGCATTAACATAGCTACATGCATGTGCATGTGACCGCATGAGGAAATTAGTTGGCATGTTTCCAACAACCATAAACATCATCAACAACTGCACAAAAAAGACAAACTGTCATTCTCTTTCACGTCATCGTAAGACCCAAAACAGGGACTTTCTTCATCTATACTCTTATAAGCGATCAGATTGTGGCGATGATCAACCAAGAAATCTGGTTCGCTTCCATACCGTGTTTCAAAATTGGCTCATGTCTCAACCCTTGAGATCGACACCTTCTAGCATTCAACACTGCCAGGCTTCTACTCGCGTTGGTGCCATGATGACTGACCAATTGGACTCGACTCAATGGGCAAACAAAAAAGCAAGTAGAGGAGACACAGACCGATATTGCTCTTCTGCAATTTATATTTTGCATGGCTGATCCATATTGTACTTCAAAGCTGACATCTCCATATTTTCCTGAGAGTCTAGGCTGATTTCCTCGCTTTCCAGCAGGTGTAGGAACCAGGAACTCTCCTTTTATGTACTTATCACTCACAATCTGCTGCTATCTGCATTCCACATTGCAAAATGACCTGTCACCTCTGTATATGTATATATCCTTCCAATGACTGACTCAGCTGCCGCCTGTAGAGATAACAAGTGCTAAGAAAATCTGGAGCATGAAAACCAGGAGAATCCCTGAAGCTAGAGGCCTTGAGAACTGCTGGTTTGCACTTAGGCGGCAATTGAATCTCAGTAGGGCCCTCGTATATTTGCTTTATAACGGTCTTGGGCCCATGGGATGTTACGCGGGTATAACTCTGCGAATACTCCATCATAGATTCCTACTCCTTGTCGAAAACGGATGGCCGGGAATCCCATGGCTATGGCCTGAACTGGTGTCAGCTCTCGTGCGAAGAACCAAAAATCGAAAGTGCAGTCATGTACTCTCCATTTGGGAATCTTCCACAGATACACGTGAGTCGCCCTCACCTTCTCTTTCTCTTCTCGTTCCACGGTTAGGGTATCCTCGCTCCACAATTGATCCGTCCTATCCATCGTTCCCTTCAAAACAATAAAAAACGAGCACACCTTTCTCTGCAATCGCACAGATGATGGGGATGAGCGTCGTGAACCTGATCACTTTGATTTTCAAAGAAGCGAGAAATGCATGGATGCATAAAAAAATGTGTCGTCAGTTTGCACATATTCATCACGCATCCACTCTTTCTATTTGTTAATCAATAAGACTTAAAAACCTTCTCTAAAATCAACGATCGGTTTCGCCCAGGTATAGCATGCTCAAGGCACAAAGTGGATCTGAATTCCAACTCACAACCACCCAGCGACCATATCTCGTCATGCTCCGAGGCATAGTACCTCACGTGGCCCCTTCCATGAAGCGACTCTTCTCTAAATGGTGGCTCTTTGCTATAGAAGATCCCTTCATAGCAACAGCTCGTGGCCCCCTTGTAGAAACCTAATGGACAAACGCAACAATACAAACACACCAAAGAAATCCTACAAACAATCTACTCTCCTACGTTAATCTCAATTTCCCTAGTTCCTCATCTGAGGGAGTGACACCCACTCCAATTCCGATACCATATTGGGAGATGGTAGAGACGGTAGAGGGAGAGTAAACAATAATTACACATCAAAATTGTGTTGAGCTCTTTATTAAACAACCAAATAGAGTATATATAAATACAAGAAAATTGTCTCCAGATAGACAACTACCTTGATCACCTTAATCCCTTGGTTGAGGAAATATCTCAACCTCACACCAAATTAGGAAGCTAACTAGTTGGAGAGAATCTCTCAAACCAACTAGGCCTCAACAACCTCCTAAAATCTAGGAACACACTAGTTTTAGTAGAGACTAGAACTCTACCTAATAATGACCAGTAAACCCAATACTTAAATATGAACACCAAAGACTAGTGGGACTTACATATCCCAACAAAGGGGTCATGTAATGAAGCATCATTGAGTCCAAAGAAGTTGATACACATGTAGATTCCACATGTCTTACCCTGTATCACTATTGAAATTGTCCAATCAGAGTCATTGACTAGGAAGATTGACTTTGCATCTAGCATCTTATCTAATTCTTGCATAACCTATTCTTCATAGTAAGTGTTCATTTTGTATGGTCTTTTTTTTATTGGCCTTGTATCGAGGTTCAATTCAATTTTCATTTCCCCTAATTTGCATCTACCATCTTATCTAATTATTGCATAACCCATTCTTCATAGTAAGGGTTCATTTTGTATGGTTTTTTTATCGGCCTTGCATGGGGCTATTGGTGTTCCTTGTATCTTGCATAAAACACCTACCTTTTGATTCCTCAAATTATAGATGTCGCATCTCCTTTGCAGTGTCGATGTCAACCTCTGCATTTGTAGGGTGGACACCAATTGTTGCCTCTACGTCTACTTTTACATATTACGGAGATGGCCTATGCGGGCTTATCCTCTACGATGTATAGCTATGTAGTGACAACCTTTGTAGTATCTTTTTTGCGGAACCTACAGTCAGGAACTATGGGTGTTCTGTCTATGGAAAACATTTAATGCATCGAAACACTCAAGAATATGGTGTTTCCAACCCACAACGCTGAAAAATAGCACAAAACCTTTCACATAGTTTCGACTAATGCCTCTTCCATTGCCACATTTCCTCCTACAGATACTCCTACAGATACTAGGTCCCCTGTAATGGCTCTAAGGTGTGCACAAATTTATGCATCCATTGTTGAAGTGGAATAGTTTGAATCATCCAATGGTTGTCACAATTATCCACATGTCTACGTAGGTTAGAAGCTCCACCGAACCATAAGGAAATATTGACAGGGCTAGATTGGACATTTGTTGGCGAAACTCATAGGTTCAACAAAAAATGGGTATGTAGTGCCTCTGTCGTTACTTCCTATGAATGCAACACTATCTTTTCTGTTTCCCACCATTGTGTTGGGGTTTCTACCAAAGAAAGGTCTAGTGCTACTATTTTTTGCACAAGCACGATTTGATTTTCCACTGAAGCCACAAACTATTGTGCATTAATTGCGTCACCAAACGTTGATGGTCCTTTATCTCTATGCACATCCACCTACTTTCTTGCAACAACGTGCACCGTTGGGTGGTCCATTCATAGTCTCCATTCTTTCATTGATTAAACCTCGTTTCTAAATTGGTTGCGAACGAGCAAACTCTATGCCAACTAAGCTCCCCATCCATCATAGGATTAATGTAATAGCCCTAGTGTCTTTTGGTAAAGTTATATGAGTGATCTAAGGTGTTCTCATTCATAATTGTCAAAGTTAGAGGCAAAGAGACAAACTTAAAGAAACAATGATGCGGGAAAGCTATGGGGCTTCATCATCACACTTCTAATCATTCATCACTAATGTAGATTACAAGGAGATTAAAATACAATACGAATCTCAATGAATCTTTGAGCAAATTGTAGAAAACACTAACTCAACTGAGAGACTAATTGAAGTCTAACGAAACTTATTTGATGCGCTGGCAAACAATGCGACAAGGAAATTAATTATAACACTTCCCCTTTAAATCTCCATTGTTACATTCATCAACACTTACAATGCCCAGGTGTTGTCTTTGAAATTCAAAAACAATTTTACCTAATGGTTTTGTAAAGATGTCTGCGAGCTGATCTCTTGATCCACAAAATTGAAGAGAAAAATAACCATTATTGACAAGCTCTCGAATGAAGTGAAAGCAAGTGTCAATATGCTTGCTTTTCTTGTGAAATACATGATTCTTTGACAATGTGATGGTTGAGTTGTTGTCACAGAAAATAAGAGTTGGCTCCTTTTCCATATGTGCTAGATCATTGAAGAGTCTTCTGAGCCATACTGCTTGGCAAGATGTTGAGGTTGCAACTACATACTCTGCCCCTGCTAAAGATGTTGCGGCTATGGTTTGTTTCTTGGATGCCCATGAAATCAAATTTGTTCTCAAATGAAAAGAATGACCATATGTGCTTTTCCTATCATCTATGATGCTTGCAAACATTGTTTGTGTACCCTGTAAGTGAATGATCTTCATGAGTTGTGTACCACAAGCCATTGTTGATTGTCCCTACAACATACCTTAGGATTCTTTTTCCAGCTTTCTAGTGAGAATCCTTCGGGGATTACATAAACTTGGAAACAAAACTTGTTGCATACATAATATCAGGTCTAGTTGCAGTAAGATACATGAGACTACCTGCCAACCTATTATATAATGTTGAATCAACTGTTGAGTCTTCATCTTGTTTGCTCAATTGTGTTCCTAGTGTAATAAGAGTTTTTGCTGGCTTGCTTTTATTGATTTTAAATCTTTTTCAGAATGTTTGTAGCATACTTTTGTTGATAGACAAAAATACCATGGGCAAATCGATCAACTTCAATTCCCAAAAAGTATTTCATGACAACAAGATCAATCATCTCAAATTCTATTTTCATGGCAATTTTTAATTCTTCTAACATAAGATTACTTGTGTAGATCATATCATCAACATAGAGACAAACAACGATGATTTTACCTTCTTGTTTAGATTTTATATAAAGAGTGGGATCATTACTGCTTGTGTTGAATCCACTGTTGATCAGGTAAGAGTCAATTCGAATGTACCAAGCTCTTGTCCTTTGACTTGAAATTCGAATGTATACTTTATCCTCTTGTCCTTTGACTTGAAATCTAGGTGGTTGATCTACATATACTTCTTGCAATATGCCATTTAAAAAGAATGACTTTACATCCAATTGGAAGACTTGCCATTTGTTTTGAGCTGCAGTAAATAAATGGTTCTTACTGTATCTAACCTTGCTACTGGAACAAAGGTTTCACCATAGTTTATGTTAGGTTGTTGAAAGAAAACTTTGGAAACTAGCATTGCCTTATGCTTCTCTATCTTTCCTTTTTCCTGTAGTTTTGTTTTGTACACCCACTTGACAGTGGACACCTATGCTGGTTTTGTCTGTTGGCAGATGAACAAGATCCGAAGTTTTGTTCCTTTCTATGGCTTCATTTTCTTGATTCATGGCTTGTACCCAATGATCCTCTTTTACTGCTTCTTCAAAGTAAGTAGGGTGACATGATAGTAAGGCAAAATGACTTTGTTGCTTGATGTCATTGTTCTCATATATTTCCCTTCTACTTCTTGTTCTATGATTTTCTACACAAGCATATGATTCATTGCTGGAAGAAGAACCATTTACAGAGTTTTCTTGTTGTCTTTGTACTTGTAGTGTTGGCAGCCTTGGTGGATGTGCTTGCTATTCTGAATTTTTTGTTTGTTCATCAATTTGTTGCAGTGGATTTTGACTATCCAATGTTTCATTTTCTTTCTCACTCCATTATTTATTCTCTAATATTTTGACCTCCCTTCTCACTAGAAATTTCTTGGTGAATGGATTATATGATTTGTAGGTTTTTGATAGTTCACTGTATCCTATAAAGATGCATTTTTCACTCGTGTTGTCAAGTTTATTTCTAAGATCTTTAGGGATTTGTGCAAAAGCAATACAACCAAAATTTTTGAAGTGAGAGACATTTAGCTTTGTGCCACTCCATGCCTCTTCAGGTACTTTATCTTTGACACTTCTTGTTGGAGATCGTCCTCGTTTGTAAACTGAACAAACAACAACTTTAACCCATTAGTCATTGGACAAATTCTTTGCTCTGAGCATACTTTTGGCCATGTTCATGATGGTTTTATTTTTTCTTTTAGCCACTCCATTTTGTTGTGGAGTATATCTAGTTGTAGTTTGCATTATAATGCCCTGTTGTCTGCCAAAATCTGCAAATCCTTTGAATTGTATTCTCCTCATCCATCTGACTTGAGCACTTTTACAAATTTGCTTTTGTTTTTCTACTTCATCTTTGAAATATTTGAATGTTGAAAAAGTTTCAGACTTATTCTTAAGAAAGCAAATCCAAATTTTCTTGCTGAAATCATCAATAAAAGTCAAAAAATAAAAACTTCCACCAATGGATTGGGTTTGCATCGGTCCACAGAGATCCGTGTAAACGAATTCTAAATGTTCTTTTTCGCTATGGGAGGATGTTGGAAAGTCGTATGTTTTATGCTTTCCAAGTATACAACTTTCACAAGGGTTGTCTTGTTCATTCAAAACAGGGAGACCTTTAACTATTGAGTGTTTTTGGAAAGACTAGGACTCCTAAAAGAGAGATGACCAAACCTAAAATGACATAATAGAGTCTCATATGTGTTTGAGACATTTTTGTCATATGGCTGGGACAAATTGACACTTCTTAAATTTAACGGAAACATTCTATTCTTGGTTGTTTGAATTTTTTCAATGAGTTTCTTACTGGGTGGTTTATCCAGAATTAAGCAGTTGAGCCTTTGAATATGACATCATAGCCATGCTCCATCAATTGTCATACACTTATGATATTGTGTTTAAGGTTTGGAATGTAATAGACATCATGCGTGTCTTTCTTCTGATCATGTTTGGTTAGAACAAACATAATACCTTTTCCTAGAGCTTTGACTTGAGAATCATCACCTAGAGTAATTTCAGATTTCATAGAAGTATCAATGCTAGAAATCAATTCTTTGTTGCCTATCATATGATTGCCGCAGCGGTTGCCCAACAACCAAAGATCCTTTGTGTGACCTTCTTTAGAGGTATGGCAGGAAATGAACTTTGCTTCATAAGTTTCTCCTTCATTGTTGGAGGCATTTGCTCAGTTTTTTTTTTATCCGACTGCTTCTTTCTTCATTCATTCTCATAGTGACCATACTTTTTGCAATAATAACACTTAATTCTGGATTTGTCTATCCATTTTTTGCCTCTTCCTCTTTGAGTATGAGAGACTTTAAACTGTTGTCACTGTCCTGAGTGTTTTTGTATGGGTGTTTCTTCTGCATGATAATTACCTCCTATTTTACTTCTACCTTTGTTTCCTTCGCCTCTTTTACTTCTACCTCTGTTTCCTCCACTGAAAAAAGTTTAAGTCTTGAAGGCATGTTCCAAAGACCCTTCTTCCAAGTTGAGTCTAGTTTCATGTGACTTAAGTGATCACATGAGTTCTTCTACTGAGAAGCTAAGTAGATCTTTGGATTCTAAAATGGTAGTTACAACCATTTCAAATTTCTTGGGCAAGCTTCCGAGGACTTTTTCAACGATCCTATGATCTTCAATCTGTTCACCATTAATTTTGATTTGATTTATAATGCCCATCACTCTGGTCATGAACTGGTCAACATTCTTTGTTTCAATCATTTTTAGGGTTTCAAATTGTTTGAATGCAAATTTGAATTTGAATATATATTTTGGATGAAGCATAAATATATGTATTAATCCATTTAAATAAAAAATCAAATTGATTTCAATAATGGGAGGCAGTGTGAGTAAAATAGACTAGCGGTATTTTTAATTAAAAAAA